>JAAGWO010000485.1:0-47531 GCA_013266205.1 Fusarium decemcellulare
GCGGGCGCCAGTTTGCTGCAGAGGAGGGCTATTCCAGATATTTTCAAGCACCCCTTCAGACAGCAGTGGACAATAACAAAATTGAGCTGGCAATTCTTCTTTTGGATGCGGGTGCTGACCTCAACGCCTTCCCAGCCATAAACCACTTCCCTTGGCTGGAGCTAAACCATGAACATGAGGACGGCGAGCACAACACCGATTTTCATAAGGATGTAGGATGTTCACTCCAGACATCGCTATCATTTGCTGTTGGAAACAAAAAGCTGGCCATGATACGACTGCTGCTGTTTTTGGGTGCTGATGTCAATGAGGCTGGTTGCCTAGGTACTCCACTGCAGATAGCAGTGAGAAGTGAATGGAATCTCCCGCTCATTCAGCTACTTTTGCAGAAGGGAGCAGATGTAAACAGCCCACCACCAGGCTTTGTGGGAGGAATGACTGCGCTTCAAGAAGCTGTGGTAACGGGAGAAGAGGATGTTGTCGATTGTTTGCTCGAAGCCGGTGCCGACATCAATGCCCCTCCATGGCGACACGGAGGTCGCACAGCTTTCCAGGCGGCTGCTGAATGTGGCCACACTCACTTGGTTGAGCTTCTGGTCAAGGCTGGTGCGAATATCAACGCCAGCCCCGCTCCTGTAGACGGAAGAACCTGTCTCCAAGCTGCGGCCGAAGAGAACAACGTCGACATGGTACGGCTGCTTCTTCAGCTAGGAGCTGACATCAACAGCCCGCCAGCACCAGAAGGCGGAGGGGTAACGGTACTGCAAGCCGCCATACTACAAGACGCCATTTGGCACGACCGTAAATTGGCCATGATGCTTCTGGAACAAGGAGCCGATATCAATGCCCCCCAATCATCTCAAAGCGGGCCGTCAGCGCTCTGCCGGGTTATCCAGATCCATGACTATGAACTTGCCCATCAATTGCTCGCTAAAGGAGCAAACCCCGACGGAGACGGTGGCTCGTTCTCACCCCTCGGAACTGCGACAGATGAAGATGCCTTTGACATGGTACGCTCGCTTCTACTTGGGGGTGCAAATGTGAACAGAACTCATTACGGAGAAACACCTCTTCAAATAGCGCTCAAGAAGGGCCATTTGCACCTTGCTCGTTTATTCATAGATACAACACCAGCTTCTACCGGTTTCAGCGGTTCCAAAGCGCTTGGTGTCGCTATCGACCACAACTTGGTCGAATTTGTTGAGCTTCTTCTCTTGCGGGGGATCAGCCCAAACGAGCTTTCCGACTCTGAGGGCGAGCCAGAGTCGCCGCTTGTGCGAACGCTCAGAAAACGCCCCATCAATAAGAGCATAGTAAAGGCTCTGCTAAGCTATGGCGTTGATGTGAATGCGGACAATGGCCAACCTCTTCAGGAGGCTGTGGTTGGGGGGTCGGTCTGGGCAGTACAGACACTGTTGGCAGCTGGAGCAGATTTCAACGCCCCTGCTCTTCTCCGCTGTCAAAAGACAGCTCTCCAAAGCGCAGTTGCCTCATCCAACAGTGAACTTATGAGTCTACTACTAGATGTCGGGGCAGATATCAACGCTCCTCCAAGTCATGAATCGGGCGAGACGGCATTGCAGGCTGCAGTCAACAAAGAGTCTGTTCCCATGGTCAAGCTTCTTCTAAGCCGTGGTGCCGATGTCAACGGGCCGCCAAGCCACTCTTACGGTGCAACCGCTTTACAAAGAGCTGCAATAAGAGGCCATCTCCGAATTGCGCTGATGCTTCTCCAAGAAGGGGCCGACATCAATGCCGCTCCAGCAGTGGTGGGGGGTCGTACCGCACTTGAGGCGGCGGCCGAACATGGTCGACTTGATCTTACGTACCTGTTTCTTCGTAACGACAGAGAGCCCAATACTTTAAAGTCGAGGTGTGAAAGGGCGGCGGAACTGGCGTCATCGGCTGGACACCAAGTAATAGCGAGAATCGTGAGGGAATGGAAGAGAGAAGATTTAGATTGAAGTTTAACCTAGCAAGCGTAATTGAGGGTAGCACCGAGCTCTATCTTGAAAGAATATCCACAAACTCCCCAGCCTTAGTGATAATTGGTGCCTCGCCTCTCCTTGCTCGCCAAGTGTTCGTCGCTTCAATAATCTGAGGGCAGTTGCTTATTAGCCACCCCCATTTCCGGAGGAAAGCTGGGTTAACCTCCCATGAGCTGCATTCCGATGGTTCGCCCCACACAATCATTGCAGGAATGTCACTCAAGTCTCCTTCACTAAGTTCCAGAATATCCGAACAAAGCTCGTCATCATCCAACATACCAATAGCAATGAATCTGAGCATATCGTTACGAAGGTTTTCAAACGGAAATAAGTCGATCCAAGGATGATGGACGACAGTCCTTTGTAAGAAAGTAGGCCGCAATGTGTTTGGGTAGTCCAGCGAAGACGGGGGTGACTGGCTGGGGCGAAGGGGCCCAGAAAGATTGAATGGCGATATGACATCGGCACAACAGAGCCCCTCTGGTGGTATCGACAACTTGGCTGCGTTGTGCGCTAACGCATTAAGAAGGTTGATCCGGACGAGAAGTGGTAGAGCTGAGGGTCTGGGCGTGTTGAGGGTATACTCTTGATAGGCCCGCTGGAGAAACTCGCGGAGGAGAATCACATGGTCTGACCGAACAACTAAACATAGACCGTCAACGTCTATCGGAAACTCTTTTGAGCTGGTGGCTGATTGTCGTGTGATCCGAGCAGTTGCCTCTTTTATCAAGATTTTGCATGGTCCTGCTGCTTGTGGATCATCCACCTTTTGTCTCCTCCCTGTTGATCCGTTAACGAAGTGGATAAGAGGATAAAAGAAGACAACTGACGATAAGCTCTCTGATTCAGACGATTCTGGAGTTTCTTCCTCTGAGCTGTGCTTGTCACGCCTGTCCAGTCATCCCGAGCGGTCCACAAATCAGGTAAATGCTGGAATCGATCAAGCGAGGGCATCGGGGGTGCATTGGTTGCCAACGGAGTGTCCATGTTTGGTAGACTAGAATATGTCATGAAATGTGTCGGAGAAGCAAACGAGATCGGCTGGGCGCTTTATGCAACTGGATTATTCCCCTCATCGGACCATTCCGAGTTAATCGATACTCGTGTTAGTGCAGAACGGTCATTGGACATATGCAACCGGCTTATGCTCCACTTCTCGAGGTGGATGCGCCTATGCCAGTTACGAAATAGTCGAGATCTCGCGAGTTCAGCGAAGGACGTCATGAGTATGAGGTTTGCAAGTATAAAACATCAACTTGCCTCTTTTTAATGAGCTTCTGGATTTCTTACTCCTAAGCGAAAGTTGACTGCCTCCGTCATATTTTTTCTTTTTTTCAATGTCTACGCTCAACATCAAAGAGCCCGCCGTCCCCTTCGGCAGCTGGGTTGTCGTCTCTGGTGTGACTGGGTTCATTGGCTCCCACGTTGCGGATCAGACTCTTGCAGCAGGCTACAAAGTCCGTGGGACCACAAGAAACCTTGAAAAGGGCGCCTGGGCAAAAGAGTACTTCAAAAACAAGTATGGCTCTGAAAATTTTGAATTGGTCCAAGTACCGGACATGGCGGCCGAAGGTGCCTTTGACAAGGCCGTCGGGGGTAATGCAGAACCATCTTAAAATTGTGCTACTATAGCTGACCACTTTGAAGGTGCTTCTGGCTTCATCCATGTCGCGAATGACATGACAGGAGTTAAGGACCCTCATATTGCGATTCCAAGAGCTGTGAATGGCGCTCTCAACGCCGTTAAGGCTTCTGCGAAAGAACCAGCCATGAAGCGTTTCGTGTTTACTTCGTCCTCGTTCGCAGCAACCCAACCAAAGCCAAATCAGAAGTTCACTGTAACTGCCGAAACTTTCAACGAAGAAGCCATGGAAAATGCTTGGAAACCAGATGCTGATTCCGCGACTGTGTATTCGGCCAGCAAGGTCGAGGCCGAGCGGCAGATTACCGCCTGGGTCAAGGAGAACAATTCTAGCTTGATTGTGAACGCCGGTACGGCCCCTAGAACTCTTTCCAAACTACGTGCTAATTCCCTCTAGTCCTTCCAAACGCAAACATTGGCCCCATAATCAGCGCATCGAATCAAGGCTACCCAACGTCAGCCCGCTGGGTCAAAGCCCTTTGGGATTCAGACTACGAGTCCGTCAAGGATACTCCTCCTCAGTACTACATCAACGTTCAAGATGATGCCAAGCTGCATGTAATTGCACTCGCTCAACCCACAGTCCAGTTTGAGCGGGTTTTCGCTGTGGCGGGACCTGTCAACATCAACACCATCATTGACATTCTCCGAAAGCTCTTCCCGCAGAGAGAGTGGAAGAACTTGCCTGGTAATGGAGAAGATCTGAGCAAATTTGAGCCATTGGAGAGAGCGGAGCAGCTGCTGACAGAAGCGTATGGAACACGGTTCGTTAGTTTAGAAGAGAGTGTGAAAGCGAATGCGTCAGATCTCGCATAATAGCAGCTAGACACAAGATCTCACATTAACGGAGAAGAGTACGGGCAAATATTCCTTTTTCATTGGTGCATTTCTCTGTATGTATGACCTACCTCAAAATAAATGTTTGCTTTCTACATCCGCCTCCTTCAGTATCCAGGGCCTGTTCATCTTCTACCCTAATAACACCTATCCTCTCCCAATATTCCCCAACCTCCTCGACGATAAGAAGAATCAGAGGGTTCCCATAAGACTGGTCATTGCCTATGACAATAGCTGTGAAGCGCTCCTCAGCAAGCCGACGTCGGAAATCAGTGTCTTGTGCTGGGTCTTTGCAGAACTCAAATAAACCTTTGAGTGCGTCGTCCCCATTGTATAGGATACTATGCCAATCTGAGTCGTAGGGGCTCTCTGCTTGAAGGCTAATCTCGACGGCCGTAGCTGCGATCTTCAGATCGTAGTTTTGAGGCAGACTGGCCTTCTGCTTCGGTGTCATGGCCACAAAATCGGCCCAAGAAAGAGCTTGGGATGGCTCATTTCGTGGCAGCATTTCAACCTCAATCGCGAATCCGTCCTGGAAAGATATCGAAGAGACTTTGGGTCCATACACCTTTCCTTTCCATCATGTCCAAGACCAGCTCGGGAACCCTAATCGTCGAATCCCTCCTTTCGATAACCTCCAGCAAAGACCGGTAGCAAACGCCTCGAGGAGGGTTGTATCATGAGTCTCGCCAGAGGTTTTGCGTGCGAGAGGAACACCGCACAGGTGGTAGACAGGTGACTTCCTGTCGGCATACACCTGCAAAATGCCTAGCATGGCGTTGAGAATGTCATGTTCGTGTGTGAGGCGGCGCTGGGTGTACTCTTCGATAACAGGCCAGATAGAAAGACCGCCGCTTCCAAACCTACCACGGCCCTTACCTGTGAAGACTCGGGCGTACTCTTGTATCGGATAGCGCGTAGCAGCGATCCTATGGATGCGCATAGGTAGCTCGACACTCTCGCGGGCGACCATGCCGCGACATTCATATGTGACCTCGCGGTCAGTAAACATCAATCGGCGACGCGATAACATGCCCTCCTGGAATGTCCACCCTCGAGTCCACCATATCGAGCTTTTGATACTCTCTGGTTGTTCACTGGGGGTTGCCGTCAGGAGATGACCTTTAATCTTGGCGTAGGGCTGACCGCGGCCCCTGCTTACGCCAGGGAGACCATAACTGGAGTCCTCGCCGGCAGCAGCCACAAGCCACAATGGTGACTTGCGCGTTCTCATACACAGCATTCATATCCAGAAGCTGTCTTTTTCGGACCTCCTGGTCCTCGTTGGTAATGCAGTGTCGGTCGACCCAGAGGTACCTATACCCAAGGGCGATGGTAGCGCGAATGGTGTCCTCGACCACAGGTTCAGCGTCCTCGACACGGTGATGATCTGCAGCGGCTGCTTGGTCCGGCTGAGGGCCCCAGACGTAGCTTAGGGCGACAAATTGATCTATCCCAGACTGGCCATTGACGATATTTCTTGTGAGGCAATCGATGAGTCGAAATGAAGCGATTGAATCGCGGGTACTGGAACTGTTTGGATGGCACCGTCTTCCATGGTGTGCTTTGCAGTAGTCGATCCAGCCCCGGGCTCTCCCAAAATCAACTGAATCGACTTTTGGCTGATGCACCGTGATAGAGCGAAGTTGGCGATGATCATTCGCCCCGATCCGGCCGATGAATCCGTAGGGAAGGATGTCGGAATACCCCATCCACGGACCTCTGCCGCCGGCGTATCCCCTGTTGAAGGAAGAATAGCGCCATGATGAACTGGACTCGAGGCCGAGAACCACCGTATCGACCCAGTTGGATCTAAAGTATCGCTGCGCTGCCGGCTTGCCCCTCGACACCCACGTAGCCGTGCTCGAGTAAGCGCACAGCTCATAATCATCAGCGTCCCACAAACGAGGACGAACCGCCGCTATCAGCCTGCACATGGCGCATGGCCTATGCTCCCAGCTCTCATCGACCTTGCCCAGAGGAGTTATGACGCTAAACCCACCCCGTGGACATCGTGAGAACAAGCGATCGAGATCGAGTTTCTCGCATCGGGGGCAGAGCTCTCCGTCGTCGCCAATAACGTATTCAGGCTGGTCCTCCTCCACCTGAGGCCCCAATTCGATCGGAGCTTCTTTCACGGGCGATCTCGTTCGGCGATAGATCCGGTCGCTGGTGCCGCTCCAGTTCGTTTCTTTGTCGCTGTCGTCTCCCGGGCCATCTTCAAACCAGTCCGCGTCCATCCAACGCCTTCTGTCCCTCTTCCAATGCTCCTTCCTCCATGGGTCTTGCCATGGTCCTTCTTCGGAAACTTCCGACATCGTGTCCGCGGCGCCTTCCTCTTGCTCATTTATGACACCGTCATGTGCCTCCCCGTCGTCTAACCCTCGTCGCTCATCACTCCGCACCTCTTCTCTAATTTCATCAGAGCCTTTCATCAGTTTTGCGCCAGCGGCCCGCAATTGGCCCACAACCACCTCATCTCCCCTTTGCAAGGCCAGCGCAAGCGGTGTCCGA
This sequence comes from Fusarium decemcellulare, assembly GCA_013266205.1. Lineage (NCBI taxonomy): Eukaryota > Fungi > Ascomycota > Sordariomycetes > Hypocreales > Nectriaceae > Fusarium > Fusarium decemcellulare. The sequence goes on from JAAGWO010000485.1 coordinate 6,982, forward strand.
CCCTTTCGGTCCTCATGGTTGATATCGATCCTACCGGACCCTTCGTTGAGAAGGAACTCGATCAAGTTACCCGCGTTAGTGCCTTGGACCGCCCAAGACAACGGTGTCCAGCCCCTTTCATCCTCGGCATTTGGATTTACACCCTCGGTGTTGACAAGTCTCTTGATGACTGCCTGTGAGGCCTGCTCGGGGCTTGACTGTACTGCCCAAGAAAGCGGTGTGCGCCCCGTGTTATCGCCCGTGTCCGGTGTCACGCCCTCAACTGACAACAGCCTCTCCACAGTCTGGAGCCTCCCTACCCCGGCAGCAAGAGAGAGCGGCGTCCGTCCTTCGATATCTCTCTGGTTGGAATCTGCGACGCCCACCTCCAACAGCAGAGGGACGAGCTTCTCGCTCCACCATTCAGCAGCGTAATGCAGTGGTGTACGGCCGCTGTCGTCTCGAGCATCGAGATCCACGTTTCCCCTGGCCAAGAGCAGCGACGCAACCTCCTCCTCACCCCGTTCAGCCGCGTGGTGCATTGGTGTCTGTCCATGACCGCACCGTGTGTTGAGATCAACACCTCCGGCATCGAGCAACGTCTCAACCACCTTAGTCCTTCCATTCTTCACCGCCATGCACATCGCAGTGTGCCCATCTTCATTTCTTTCCTGGGGATCTACCCCATGCTGAGTGATGAATGCCAGCACGACCCCTACCTTGCCCTCCTTAGCGGCGCAAGAAAGCAACGTCTCGTCCGACTCGAATCTGCCCCTCCCGGGATTCGCCCCTCTTTCGAGCAACAGGGTCGCCTTGTCCTCAAACCACATCCCCACGTCCCAAGCCAGAGCAGTTCGCCCTTGTCCATCTACGGCGTTGACATCCACCCCTTGATAGTCCAGGAGTGTTCTGAGAGCGGGCAAGCCTTGAGGATTCGTGGCGGCGTGTATCAATGGTGTTCGGCCAACTTTGTCGCGCGAGTTAACATCGACACGACCCGACTGCAGGAGGCATCGGATCACTCCACAGTTATCGCTATCACACTCTGACCTGGAATGCCAATTCCTCCGTCCCCAACTCGGCGAGGCTGCAAGTGAGAGCGGCGTGCGGCCATCGTTGTCTCTTGAGTCCGCGTCGATGCCGTCTGTTGTAAGAAGTTCCACGATTGACCCATAGCCCTGCTCAGCTGCCAGACAGAGTGGCGTCAGGCCTTCTTCGTTCCGAGTTTCCGTGTCTACGCCTGCCGCGAGTAGCAGTCGCAAAATCCCAATCCTCCCAGATTGTGCCGCTGCCGAGGCAGGCGTATCTCCTTTTTTATTAGCCAAGTCTGGCATAATGTCGGGCTGAGAAAGCAGGAGTCTCACGACACCGTCATAGGCTCCATCCACGGCGCATTGCAACGCTGTATCTCCTCTGCCGCACCGAGCGTTTACATCAACGCCCTTGCTTAGAAGCAGTCGGACCATGTCCTCGTCACCTTGTCGCACAGCCATATGCAACAGCATCTCGCGGTTGCTATCAATCTTCGCGGCCGCTACGACGTCAGCGCGAGATAGGAGCATCTCGGCGACATCAATATGCCCGCCATTTATAGCCAGCCCCAGCGGAGTACAAAGTTCATAAAAGGAAGTCACCGATGGCTTGACCTTGGCACATGGCTGGATGTTCGGCTGAGCTAGTAATAGGCGGACCATGTCGTTTTGACCATCCATCGCTGCCAGAGACAACGGTGTATGTAGATCAAGACCAGACTCGGTGGCAACCACATTTACATCGACACCACACCCAGCGAGCACGTCTACCGTAGCTTTGTTTCCTTTCATCACGGCATGCCACAGCGGCGTCGCCCGATGGAAATCCTTGAAGTTCGGATTGGCGCCGCGGCCCAATAGCATCTCGACGATGACGGTATGGTTGTGCTCGGCAGCTAGAGATATCGGAGTCCGGCCTCGACGGTCCCTGATGTCGATGTCTACCATCGGAGACTTGATAAGGGCCTCAACTGTCTGGTCGTGTCCATTATGCGATGCCCAAGCAAGCGCTGTGCGGCCCCAGCTATCCTTTGCGTTGATTCTATTCCCTGACTCCCCACCAAGTGCACAGGCAAGGTTGACGATGCCAAAGTACCCAGCCAGATGAAGTCCGCTCATGCAGCGGGGGAAGCCAGTGCCATATTTGTCGTCCTGTATCCACTTCCCAACCTTCAACACGACTTGGCACGCCGCTTCTATGTGTGCATTGGAATTGAGAAACGCGAAGTCCATGTCTCCTATTGCTGGAAACTGGTCACCGGCCGCTTGTGCATGGGATTGCCAGTATAGTGCCGCATAGAAGTAGAGCGCATAGCTTTGCAGCCGGTTCTCCAGGTCAGAGTCGACGTAGCAACTGCCTTCGCGGAAGTAATCTAGAGAGAGATACGCCATGCAGGTGCGTGTCATCTGTGCTTCCGCATCTGGGAGCCATCGTTTGCGTGTCTTTTCGAGATATTGATGGGTTGTGCGATGGGCTAGTCGTACTCTCTGCTCGTCCTCGGCATTGCTTGTTTCACCGACAGTGGTTACCAAACCCGCGCATACGGTGGTGATATCGTGGATAGATAGCATGGTGTCGTCGTCCAGCTCGGCGTAGCCCGCCCGTACCATAAGAGCATGGCAAAGCTCGGAAACAGACCAGGGACACCTTGCACACAGGAGATACGAAAGTATCTTCTTGGCAAGTCTGATCTGATCTGGAGCTTGGCCCATGATCCGCCGCATCGCAGCTTCATACAAGACATCGTAATCATCCGACTCAGAGTCTTCTATCAAACCAGCAACGGCTATTCTTAGATCCTCGGCTGACGGAAACTTCATCAGGTACTGGACTTGGAGATTTGCTCTCAAAAAGCTAGACACCGGCTGCGGTCAACTTGGCGAACATCGCGCCCATTAAGGCAACTCACCTTCCGCGGGCAGATTTGATGATAGCATCTTTGACTTCCTCCCGGAGATTAGACTGGTCCCTCACAAAGTCTGGAAAATCGGGCATGCGCCCCTCCAGATATAACCTCACGTCGTCTTCGTCAGCGCGGATATCCACTGAGGCTGTGTTGACGAAAATCTGCGCTACACCTGGATCTAAGTTAGACGTTACGAATAGGTGGATTGGGTGCTGGATCTGGAGCTTAAAGATCTCTTTGAGAAATTCTGTCCTATGAGTCGATGCACATTCTTCCAGTGCGTCTATAACGAGAAATATGTGGTTATATCTCCCAATGGCCTTCGCGAGGGCTTCGGTGATTTTGGCCAAAGACGGTGGTTCACCGCGCAGGTCAACCATTCCGCCATATTCAGGCCACATATGGGTTGGAAGCCGAGTTCGGGGCCGATGGCGAGGTCGAGACTGAAGTAAATGCTCCAACAGGACGAGGAGAAGATTTGTAGTAGACTGCTCTTCATCGCAGTCGTGAGCGCAGTATACGTACGCAACGCCTACATTTGAAGCAAAGCCTTGTCGAAAACGACAGCCAAGGTCCTGGATCACTGCAGATGCAAGAAATGTCTTTCCTGCGCCGGCTTGGCCGGGACAATAGAGCGTGCGGAGGTCGCGAGTCTGCCCGTCGAGCCTCAAATCTGAAGTTGCACGGATCCAGTTTTGGTAGGGCTCAGAGTCCAGAAACCACCGACAAGTTCCTGGCTGGCGTCTCTGGACTAAATCGGCTTGTAGAGAACCGTAGGTGGTGGGAGTAAGCCACTCTAGGAGGAATTCTTTGTGGCTGACCGGCTGCTCTGTTTGATGGTCAGACAGGCCATCAGATTCCGACATACTGTAGGCTTGGGTGGACGAAGGGAAGCTAGACAAAGGACGCAGTTAAATAGATGACGATCAACCACCTTCCCCCATGTTTCAGGGGCCTTACCTCATCTCTGATATGGGCATCGATATTGACTGGCGACAAACAGTTTTCTATCCTAATGTTTTGGCTTGTAGCCCATTCCGCGGTGCTACTTCTTGAGGTTGGAGCTGTCGGCGACAAGGAAAGTCACAAGAGTGTATAGCCTATCAAAAGGCTCAACATGCCTACAGTTTTGTAACGAGCCAGGCGAACAAATATGAGTACCTGCCTAGACATGTTTCATGCAGGATCGAGCTCCCACAATCACAACAGACGTCAGCGCTGAAGAGAGGTGGAAAACCCCGCTAATAACGCACTGCCACGTGAGCAGAGAGTCCATTATCAGTCTCAGCCGTAAGTTGGGCAAGCTAGCAACAATCCTCTATAAACTATAAACTTGGAAAAACTTGGCATTTATTAATTTCCGCAATGTAAATAACTCCTCATATAACTAATCAAGCGATAGTAGTAAGTCTTAGTTCTGATGCCCGTTATTACTTCTCCGCTGACCCTATAGTACGTATAACTTTACTCTATTGATGCTGCCCTGGTTGTCCGACCTGCTCCGTATGGCTCTTTGCTGACAACCCAGCTGACACTGCAGGTGGGGCATTGGTCGACCTCCTCGTGTCAATGGTGCCTCTTGTGGGGCTGATGACAGCGCATTAGCGCCGGGAGTCATCAACCCTGTCCCGTTGCACGTTTGATATCGCGATTCCCGGTCGACATGGACGAACACGAGCGAACAGGTCGGTGTAAACCCACCCGATGGAATGTCCGAATCGCGGTTGTATAAGAAGATGGGATGCACTTGCTCCGAGCTGCACTCATGTCAACAAGAGCACCACTGCCATTGCCACAGCTTACCCTTTCTACCTTACGTATTACCATGTCAACAACCAACGTTTTCATAACCGGCGCCAACCGAGGTTTGATCCCTTTCGTATCGCAACTTGTTTGCAAAGTGTTGACATGACACCAGGCGTTGGCCACGCCCTCGTCCAGACATACCTCGCCCGGCCGAACCACATTGTCATCGGCAGCGTCCGTGACATGGCCGCTGCCCGGTCCAATGGCCTGGGGGACCTTCCCGCCGCCCCCGGTTCTGAGCTTGTTCTGGTCAGGATAGAGTCCACCTCCTTCGCTGACCCGGCCCAAGCCGTCGCCGAGCTCGAGTCCCGGGGCATTACCAGACTGGACATTGTCATCGCCAATGCCGCCATTGTTGGCAGCAACGTGACTGCCGCAGCCGAGGGCGATGCCGAGGACTTTGCCAACATCCTTGCCGTCAACGCTGTGGCACCTCTGGTGCTATTTGTGGCGACAAAGCCACTCCTCGATCGTGCGGCGAACCCGAAGTGGGTGTCCATCAGCTCGGCAGTAGCATCCTTGGCGAACCACAGCGCCATGTTCGTAAATATGGGAGGACGTCCCATGGGGTTCGGTTACGGCGCATCCAAGGCCACGCTGAACCACCTCAGTCTGAATATTCATTCTGAGAACCCCAAGCTGACAGTTATGGCGGTGGATCCAGGGTAGGGAGTAAATAAGAAGGAGAGAGAGAGTATTGTCATGACTGATGAGTATGAACAGATTCCTCGATACCGACATGGGCAAACGCGGAGCCAAGATTTTTGGCGTGGAGAAGCCGCCACACAGCACCGTCGACAACGCCAAGGCGATTGCAAAGCTTGTGAGTAGCTTCGAGGAGAGATTGGCGAGGCCCTCAGTACTGACACCGAGTTTCAGGTCGATGCTGCGACAAGAGAGACGCATTCAGGAAAGTTCTTGACCTTTGATGGCGACGAGGTACCGTGGTAGAAGAACAGTCGTGGTGATGGGCAGAGCAGAATTTAGGAAATAGCTTCTTTATCATTTATCCATGGCTCATGCTCGTGCTCTGGCTCAATGCCCACGCTTGCTCTGTTTGTGTCGGGAATGGACTGGCGCCGTGGGACAACATGAGCCTCACCCCGGCAGGGCATTTGTTATTCACTGCCATGGACAGAGCGGTTCGACCCAGCTGGTCCACGGCATTGACATCAACCCCCTGTTCGAGCAGCCAGAGTATCGCCTCCATCTGGTGTTCCTCATACGCCGCATGAAGCGCAGTTCGCCCCTGGGAGTCGCGGTCGTTGAGGTTGAGGCCAGCTTGCGTGAGGAGCTGCAGCGTAGTCAAGTCATTGCCTCTAGCAGCTGTGTGCATCAGCGTCTCGTTCCTGTTGTTGGAGAAGGTCGGGTTGGGCCGAGGGACGACGGTCCGCGAGATGGCCATGGCGGCCAGCCTAGCGGCCTCTGGCGTCTGGATGCTCCAGGTGGAGGCATCGGCCAGGCCCAGGAGATGCGCAGACGAAATGGCAGACGCCGAGGACTCTACCAGCGTCGAGACGTCGTCATTCCACGTCGGCGAGAAATCCAACAGCGCCATGTCGGATCCGGCAAACGGCGGGAAAGAGTCGATTGCCCCCAGGCCAGCTGTCGCATCAGGTGGAGGTCCAAGTCCTGCGCCGGCCTGGCCGCCGGTTTGCGTCAGCCCAGCATGAATCGCTGAGGTTTGCTCAGGAGCTGCCTGCCTCTCAAGAGCTTGCTTTTCTGCCAATAAGGTTAGTCAAGACTGTTGCACTCATAAATAAGTTTGTGGGGTGAAACCCACGGCGGCGTCTCCTCTGCGCCAGACGATTCTGGGCTCTCCTGCGCTCATTGGCTTCTGTTTCGAACATGTATACTTCGCCAATGATGACAACACAGACGGCGTCCAACCTTGGGGCAGGCAAGCAACAACTTGGTGTCAACGAACTTCCATGCGTTATTTATAAGCAGCCTCCCCTTTTACTGCTCCCCGCCAATCAAAGTCGACAGTTAATAGGGTCCCACCAAAGCAGGGCATCCCATTGGTTGCACCAATGCATATGGAAGTTACTAGCCACAACCCTCCTCGTGGATTATTAAGATGCTTTATCACAACAAACGTCAGGGTAGAAGAGAGTGAATTCTAAACTACATTTCCCGAGCACACAATGATTCTCTTACTCGGTCGTAGAGATACCACTTTCACCGTTTTCTTCTTCCAACACCAAGGACTCATACTCTGCAAAGTGACATGAAGATATTGACTTGACTAAAGGCTTATATAGGCGCATAGTCCTTGTAACGATGTCTAAACTCGGTGTTTATTAATTTTCGTAGTCTTTGTACGGAGTACAGTTAAGAAAGTGATGGTCGGTCTTGGCTCTCATGCTTGACATTACTTCTCCGCTATGGGAGAGTTACGATCTTGAGAAATTGTCAACGCTTACTTCAACTACAAAGTCTAAATCCTAGCGACCCAACCGTTTTTCCCCCTCAATCTTTGTGATTGTTTTGAGAACATTACGTTGCCCTTTCTCGGATTCGTATTTGGGACAAATCAAAGGGCGATAGCGTTGACAAGGGTTTAATCTCCGGAGGCCCCTCGGGCCATAGCAAGCCCCGGGATCCCGAGAATGAGGGTATCATATCCAAGACGTACGCGTCGCGATCGGGACTAGGAAACAAAATGACACCTTTCCCCTTGGTCATCTTCGCACTCTTATTGTGATACAACAACAAAGTATCAAACCAGCCCGTCGTCAGCCATGGCTGTTGCCCGAGGCTATATCGGAACCGCCATCGACCGGCTAGTGGGCCACAGCTTAGGCCTCTCACCAGAAATCTGCAACTATGAGAAGCAGGAGTTGACCATTCCTCTTCCCAGTGGCATTACTCTCGCTGCTGATCTCTATCAACTCGTCAACCATGCACCTGCAGGAACGGTTCTCGTACGAAGTGCCTACAGCCGCGGTATCATGATGGCGATTGGCTCAGCGCGCATCTACGCCTCGCGCGGTTACCAAGTTCTTTTTGTCAGTAGTCGCGGTACTTTTGGCTCCACGGGACAGTTTGATGGCGGCTTCTGTGAAGCTGAAGATGGGCAGGGTGTGGTTGAATGGATGCGACAGCAGACTTGGTACACTGGCTCCTTTGCTACGTTGGGCATGTCGTATTCCAGCTTTACTCAATGGGCTCTGCTTCGGGATCCTCCAGCAGATATGGTCGCCGCCCTCATTCTTGTCGGGCCGCATGACTACGCACAGCACATTTGGGGCACGGGAGCTTTCAACATGCAGCACATCTCGTGGAGCCATACCATTGCCACACAGGAAACAGCGAGCCTGGCAGAGCGCTACAAGGCTCTCAATCCAGCCAAGCATCTCCGTTCAGTCGTCGAGGCTCTGCCTCTAGTTGAGGGTGTGCATTCCCATTTCAAAGATTCTCGCTCCGCGCCATGGCTCAACCATGCGATCACCCAACCTGATTTGACTGATCCGAGTTGGGCACCGGTGCAACATGGCCAGGCCCTAGACAAGGCAAACATACCCATACTTCTCATGACGGGATGGCACGATATTTTCTTCCAACAAACAATGGAGCAATACGAGAGACTCAGCCAAAGGGGCTGCGTCGTATCTCTCATGGTTGGCCCTTGGACGCATCTGGAAATGCAGAACCAAACGACGACACCGCCTATGCTCAAATGGCTCGAGAAATACCTTGCTGGCAAAACCGACGTCGATACAGGGCCACCAGTTCAGGTCCATGTTACAGGCACTAAGAGTTCTCATTGGCTGGAACTGCCAAAATGGCCACCAGCAACAAACTCTTACGAACTCTACTTAAGCAGCAAGGGGATTCTCAGTAATGAAAGGCCATCCCTTGATGCGAAACCCTCGACTTTTACGTTCAATCCAGCAAGCCCTACACCAGTAATAGGTGGGCCATTGATGGTTGGTGGGGGAAGCGTCAGCGATACTGGTCTCTCAGCGAGACTGGACGTAATAACCTTCACCACGGAACCTCTTTCCAAACCTCTCCAAATAATGGGAAAACCCCATGTCAAGTTAGTCCATTCGAGCGATTGCCCAAGTGTTGACCTCCTCGTACGCCTCAGCGTTGTGGATCAGCAAGGCATATCAAGAAACGTCACTCAACAATATTTGCGGCTCGATGAGGCGGAGGATATCAAATCTATCGACGTCGTTCTAGCTGACACGGCCTATACCATCGATCGAGGAGAGCGGATACGAGTCATCATTGCTGGTGGTTCGTTTCCCATGTATTCTCGCAACCCGGGAACTGGAGAGTTTCCCGAAACTGCAAAGATACTTCATAGAGCACATCATAGCATTTATCATGGGTCACAGGGAGTATCCAGAGTCATTTTACCTGTATCCTGAAACCACATATTTTATCAACAGACCTTTAATAGTATAGCCTCTTTCAAGTTCAAATCTGTCCGAGCCACAAAATTATCGAGACATGCTCAAGGCCAGTATACATCCAAGTCATCGACGGGAGCTCCGCCTACTCTGATACCTCCGCCGGGGAGATAGATTCCACCGCCCACAGAAGTAGCCATTCCACCATGTCGGGGAAGCCTCATAGGCTGGAGCTTCTCCCAAGTCTCAGTCTTGGTATCAAAAGCTTCGACCTCGTCAAAGATACCATCCGCCCCCTCGGCAGAGTTTCCCTCACCGCCCATGACATAAATCTTACCATCAACGGCACCTCCGACAACACCGCCGCGAGGAGTAGGCATTCTCCCCTTGCTGACCGTCCATCCCGCTTCCAAGTTTTCAAAGTCGAGGATAAAGACTGTGTCTTTGACGTTGTATTGGCCGCGGAGTCTTCCTCCGAGAAGATAAAACTTGGATCCGACGACAGAACCAGCAGAATGGTCTCGGCCTTCGGGAATCTGCTTTACAGCTTCAGGGACATCTAACCACTTTGACGATGCGGTATCAAAGGCGGAGACAAATTCAACGGTATCTTGCTCTCCACCAGGTCCGCCTGGTACCAATGTTCGCATGCCTCCTGCCAGGTAGATTGTCTTGCCATAGACAGCCACAGCAGCACTACCTCGCTTTTCTCCATCTGGGATGGGATCAAGTGACGACCACTCATCCTCGTTAGGGTCATAGACCCAAGACTCCGAGAAAGCCCTCCAAGCCCCGTCAGAAGCAACAGACAAACCACCGAGTAGGTAGATTTTGCCATCGACTGCAGCAACATTGGGATGGTTAACTTCAATGGGGGCCGGAGCAGCTGACCGCCAGGTATCGGAAGGAATATCGTAAAACTGAAGAATGTTGGTCGTGTTGACGCCCTCGCCATTGGGGTTTGGGATAATGCCTCCGACGATGGCAAGAGTAGATTCCGAGACAGCAACAACTGCGTGTTCTTGGCGGGGAGCAACGGTGATGGGGGCCAGTACTTCCCATCTTCCCTCGACGGGATACGTGGGACTGGCCAGTGCAGCCGCCCAGAAGACGAGAACGACACTCAGAGTGAGGAGCATTGCATTGAAACGGCCGCCGTGGTATTGTTGCTGAGGGATAGAATGGAAGCTTGGGGACAGGTTGGGTGTCTTTATACTGCATGACCTGATGTCTCAGTCAACAATACCGGTCGTCATTTACGGTGGCTGGGTCACATTGATACATCTTGGCACCGGCGAGACAAGCATCTCAACAATAGTGCACTGTCCTCAAACTGAATAGATCGACGCCGACGATTGACGAGTTAATCTCATAACCTAAAATCTTATTTGTCTACCCGTTCATTCGCTGACGGGTCCGTCGGAACTCGGGTTTATCGAGTCTTGGGAGCCACAAACTCCGATGCCAAGACATGCGGCCAAAATAGTAAATCCGAGAAGCGATGGGCCTCGCAAGTGACATCATGGCGCTGTGCCTCATCGTGCTGTTGAGATGACTTATAAGCAGATCTGTGGCTTGTATTGGCAGAGTTCAAAGTGGCTGATGTCAGCCAGTGCTGGTCTATCTTGATAGATTTAAATCGATCCTCTCATCTTTACACGAGCGTATTATACTCTTCTCCTACAAATCGTTCACAACTCTTGAGCTTCTTCAATAAATTACCAAAACATTTATTTCTGTCTCAATATTTCAAAATGTCCCAGTTCGTCTTCCTCATCACCGGTGCGAGCGGAGGCTTGGGGGGGCCTATTGCTCTCGAAGCTCTTCGAAGAGGCCACAAAGTCATCGCTACATCACGAGACTCTTCCAAGCTTGGTAACTTACAAGCTGCTGGTGTTGCAGTAATGAGTCTCAATGTGACCGATGACGACGAAACCCTTGGTGCCAAGTTGAAGGAAGCACATGCGGTCTATGGGCGAATCACCCATGTCATTAATTGTGCTGGGTATCTACTGGCAGGAGCAGTAGAAGAAGCCAGGCACGACGCATCTCATAAAAGAATAACTTGCCGGATGCTGACCTATTTCTGTACAGTTCTCGCGAAGTAGCAGAGACATTTGCAGCAAACGTGTTCGGAGTGACCAACATCTCACGCGCGAGTATCCCATATCTCAGAGAGTCAGCCTCTACCTCAAACGGGAAGCCTGTTGTGTTGGCACACTTTGGCAGTTCCACAGGCTGGAGCCCTGCTCCGACACTGGGTCATTATTGTGCAACCAAGATGGCCGTAACCGTCTTGACCGAGTCCATGGCTTTGGAGCTCGCGCCCATGGGCATCTCTACCTGCGTAATTGATGCAGGCGCATTTCGAACAGGCTTCCTCAGCACGTCTAGTGTTGATGGGCAGTCAATTGAGCACCGACAACACGCTCTTCGTAGGCTTCCTGACCTATATGCCAAGGAGGGAACTCCAGCAAAATTCGTCAACGACGCCATGAACGCCAGTGACGGTACCCAGCCCGGAAACCCTATCAAAGCTGCCGAGGTTCTGATAGACGTGCTCACTGGGACAGGCGCGGCAGCTGGTAAAGGTGTTCCAACCCGGCTGGTTCTGGGGAGCGATTGTGTCGCTGCAATTCGTGATAGGATGGAGGCAGTAGGGAAGAACCTATCAGAATGGGAGCATGTGTCCAAGTTGACGGACTTTGTCGGTTAACTGAAATAAAACTCTGGGAGCTCTTACTAAGAATGAGATCGAAATTATCGGAGTTTCTCTTCTAATTGAAGTTCTCTATCCCGAACTGAACCAGGTAGATGCGAAAGGCACCACGAAGGAATATTTTCTCAACTCTCAACGAATGAAAACGGGAGTTAAATAGATGGCAATTCCATCAGCTCCCCCGCCGGACCACTGCATATATCACGTGCGCGTTTTTGATCCAATGGAAATCTCAGCCTGATGTCGATTGACTGTTTCTCCCTCATCATCATCGGAACCACTAATTCATCCTCACCACACAAAATGCGTTGCAAATACTGCCAAGAACTCAGCATAGAACGCTTGGTCGAACTGGCGGAGACCGAGTTCGGCGCAATGGTCGTTCCCCGTAATGCCTACTACAGTCACCAACCCTCTATTGCCGCCCTCGATGCCTCGGCAGAGCAAGGATGCGATCTCTGCCAGCTCATAGTCGAAGCTCTCGATTCAACTACCGACAATGCTCATTGGACCGAGGAACTAGAAGGTTACGATCGATCCCAGGATTCCACAGTTCTAGCAACAGCTCGAGGGCTATTAGATTTCTATGATACTGCTATTCAAATAAGTATCAATACAATGCATGTCATCTGGGAAAGCCCATTGTCAGATGTCAAGATGATGGAGGTTATTCTTGTCCAGGTCGGTCCTCCTCAGGTAGAAGATGATCCATTCTCCGACGAGGGCGATGACTACGAGATTATCCAGCCGGATCTACACCCGGCGGAGCTCTTGATAACGTCTCAAGGTATGTCAAACTCCCGAATATTCACCTTGATATCCCCTTTTCCAACCCAACCACCAACAATGGCTAGGTCACCCTGTCTGCTACGGAAAGTACAAGATTGGCCGCAGCAAGATCAACCCAGCCTTGGACTCAACGGCGAATATGGCTATAGCAAGAAATTGGATATCAAAGTGCCGCAATGAGCATGGAAGTGCATGCGGAGCTCACAAAGACGACGCCCCTTTGCCAACCAGAGTCATTGACGTTGGATCAGCTGACGGAACCGACAAACCACGCCTCTTTATTTCAGAAGGTGCAAAGGGAGACTACATCGCCCTCAGTCACTGCTGGGGAGGTCCGATCGCTACAGTTCTAGAGACTACCAATATCAAGGACTTCTGCCAGGCCTTGCCGTATGAGCAACTGCCTCTCAACTTCAAGGACGCCATCAGCATCACCAGAGGTTTAGGCGTCCGGTATATCTGGATCGACTCCCTCTGTATTATACAGAACTCGAGTGACGATTGGGTTATAGAGTCTGCAAAAATGGCATCTGTATACCAAAACGCGCTGGTGACCATTGCAGCACTTTGCTCTCCTGGCAGTTCGCGTGGTATCTTTCCTCGGTCAGCACAGAACAAGTCTAATACCTCTGCCGCTGTGCATATTCCCGGTCCTGGTGGTACAGAGCTTACCCTTCAGGCGTACAAGAAGGATGAGGACGAAACCCTTCGGGATTTGTTTGCAAATGCGCCGCTGGCCAGCCGGGGCTGGTGCTTTCAGGAATCAGTCCTGTCAAGACGAGTTCTCTACTACGGTGTCAATCAGATCTACTGGGAATGCGGGGAGGGGTTTCAGGCCGCGAATGAGGTCCCCGGACCCGACATGTTCCCCAAATCCGGCGCAGGAGTAGGCACCCTCGCTGAATTCCTTCTACCCAACCTGAATACAATGTCAATCCCCTGCAACGGAGAGACGCGAAGAAAGCTTCTCTGGAACTATTACGCCGCAGTTAGTTCCTATACGCAAAGGAAGCTCACCTTCAACACCGACAAGCTCCCCGCCTTTTCAGGATTAGCCCAACGCCTGAATCCTCTTGTTGGGGGCGACTACGTGGCCGGGCTGTGGACGGCGGATCTCGCGCAGGGTCTACTCTGGGCGATTTTCGAAGGCGGATCAAGCATCGAGCACGTGAGGCCATATCGCGCTCCATCATGGTCGTGGGCATCTCGGAATGGTCCGATCTACTTTCGTCGGACTGTGAAAGAGGGACCTCCGCAGCCGAGCGATGTCAAGGTCTTGGAAGCTCAGAGTGAGCCAAAAGATAAGCGCGCTCCCTACGGTGAGGTAACCAGTGGTCATCTTGTCCTCCGCGGTCTGACTTTGAAGCTGCGTCGCATCCACGGAAAGAAGGTCGAGTCAGACGACCCAGTTGGCCAGATCTGGTTTGACGAGGTTGAAATGGCAGGCGGCAAGACTGGTTCCCTCGCCCATCTTTATACCGACCGCATAAACGAAGACGCCCCGGCCATTTGTGTTGGCCCAGGACGACCGCTCTTTGGCTCAGAGCGCGCGTGGAAGAAAGTCTTGGGCAGGGATGAGCAGAAGGACTATCTGGTGCTGTGGATTAGGCGACGGGAAGAATGGGTCGATTCAGAAGACCAGGTGAAGGATGATATCGTCAAATGCATTGTCCTTGAGCAGCTCCACGAGCCAGGAGTCGGTGACGACATGTATCGGCGAGTTGGGTACTTTGCAACATATCCTGGAAAGGATAGGGATTTTGGTAAGTGGGAACTGCGTACTTTGAAGATCATTTGATATAGATAGCTCAGAAGGATCAAGAAGGATGAGTAAGACGGAAGGAAGTCACACCACGTCAGTGAGATGCTATGGGGAAGCGACAGGGCACTCATTCCATCGGTTCTTGGCAAGGGTGAGCGGAATACAGCGGTGTTGGTTCATGTACCACTCCCTTATCATCACCCTGTGTGACAGAAGGGAATGGCCTTTCACATTCCCATGAGAATGTCACTCGTGCGCCGAATGAAATGCGCCATGCATGTCTGCCTTGCTTGTCCCACACGTTCTCGGTGATCCGCACAGACGATCAGCACCCATCGCGTCATTTAAGCTTCAAGTCTAATTCAGCCTAATGGCTCCAGAGGCCCAGAGCAGCGAGTGCACTGCCCCCTGCAAGGCTTCAGACGAGGCGCATTACAGCGCTCCAGCTAATAAGCACTAGCTGCAGTACACCCTCGGACTCCCAGGAGGTAGCCAGTAGAGAGGCCTCCACATGATCATCTCCACCTTTCGATTTAGCTTAATAGGGCTGAACAACTTCCAACATCTTGCCAAGCTTCATTCAACTTCATCAATTCGAAACTTCAAGAGTCCAAGCACCCAATCACATACATGTCTTCGCAACAACCCCCATACTGGCAGCAGGGCCCTCAGGGCGGCGCGCCACCCCAGCAGGGCTATCCGGGACAGCAGCAGCAACCTCCCCAAGGCTACTATCAACCACCTCCAGGACAACCTCAGCAGCAGCCTTACGGTTATTCACAGCAAGGCCCTCCTGGCCCCCAGCAAAATCAGCCCTATGGCTACTCGAGCCCTCCTGCTCAGCAGCAGTACCCTCCTCCGGGCCAGCAGGGCCAATATCAGCAGCCTCCCCAAGGCTATCCTCAGCAGGGCGGCTATGGCCAGCAACCTCCAGGACCCCCAGCTCCTTATGGCCAACAGCAGCCCTACGGACAGGGACAGTATCCTCCTCCGTCCAACTATCCCCCTCAGCAGTACGGCGCTCCCCAGCAGGGCCAACCTCCATACCCTGGCCAGCAACCCGGACAGCAACAACCACCGCCCCAGGGGCACCCAGGCCAACAATGGCAGCAGCAGCCAGGAGGACCCCAATATGGCGGCGGGCAGCCATTCAACGTAGCGCCAACTCCAGCGTCGCCGGGCTATGACCAGGCCCAGAAGGCTTGGGTGCAGCCTGCAGACACGATACAAGACATTGAAGCACTTCGAAAGGCCATGAAGGGCATGGGCTGCGACGAGCGAGCCTTGATTCGTGTCCTCGTTAGCCCCAAGTACTCCAACCCCTGGGTCATGGCACAACTCGTCCGCGACTACAACAGTCGCTTCATGCGAGATCTCGCAAAGGATATTGAGAGTGAAACTCGCGGCGACTTTGAGACATGTCTTCTCGCTTTGATCCGTGGACCCCTGGAGAACGATGTATACACTCTGTCAAAGGCTCTAAACCGCGCAGGAACAGACGAAGATGCTCTCAACGATGTTCTTCTCTGTCGCTCAAATGCAGACATTCGCGCCATCTCTGCCGAGTACAAGCGCATCCGCGGCAAGGAACTACTTGTCGAGATCAAGGACGACGTCGACGACACCCTCTTCAGACTATACAGCATGGTACTCTCCGCCACCCGCGCAGAAGACGCCGCTCCCATCATCCCAGCAGAAATCGACCAAAAAGTCACAGAACTCCAGAGGGCAACTGAGGGAACTATCGGCGCAAACGCAGTCGCCGTAGCACAAATCTTTACCAGCTGTAACGACACCCAACTACGCGCCATCAACGACGCCTACCGGCAAAAGTACCACCACAGCCTCGAGAAAGTCATCGAGAAGGAGTTCCGCGGCGACATGGAGGACGCGCTGCTGCACATGCTTTACCATGCTACGGATCGCGCCCGCTCTGACGCAGGCCGACTAAGCACACCTCTAAACAAGTCGATCCGCAAGAATCGCCTCTTTATCAACAGAATTGTCAGCCTCTACTGGGATCAGGGACGTCTGCATCAGGCCAAGCAGGCTTACAAGGCGGTAACTGGGGCTACGCTGGGGGGTAATATCAAGTCGGTTCTGGATGGCGACTATAAGCAGTTTACTCTCGCGTTGATTGGGGAGAAGTAGGCCTCTGGACAAATGAGAACAAAACGCAACATGCTTAGGCTAGGCCGGTCTGTTTGAGATTTCAGTTAGCCCACTTTCAAAATTATTCCAATCTTTAACTGGATTTCTTGGGAGCGTCTGCTCTCAGATCAACACGTTTACGTTCTCCCTCTATATGCTAGCAAAGCCCTCATTATACCGAACCTTGCTGAATTCATCAACGCAAGATGGCTCTTGCGCCTGAAGAGGCCACTTTTCCTCTTCTTGAGAAAAGACAAAAGGGGCTGCCCAACCCCCTGCCTTCTTCCCCAGATTCTTGCCGTCAACAAATGAAGTTATGCTCTTGGGGGAATAGGGCTCCGATCTGAGGGGGGGTACACACAGGCTGTGTGACACAGCCAGGTACCATTGGAGGCGAACAGACGGCGCACCAGATATACTGAACTTACAACGAGGCCGGTCACCAATTAAGGCCTCGGTGGCGCAATCGGTCAGCGTTTCGGACTTTTATTTAAAAGACGGGTCCCGGGTCATGATGTATACAATATATATCCCCAATCCATCCGGTGGTTATGGGTTCGAGTCCCATCCGAGGCGTTATTTTTTTGCTAGTCTTGCCTTCCGGGACTTCTGTCAATAGATCAAGTTTAAGTAAGATATTACAAGCACGTTTGATGAAGCGTACGCTGTGCGGTGGTTTAAATACCATGTTAAATAAAGAACCTATTTAGTAAGTAAAGCTTAGCTATGCTCCCTGGTGTTTAGGGTTGCCAGGTCTGTGTTTCTCTACAGATAGCCGTATTCTCGTGATTAGGTACAGTTTCTTATATGCTAGAAGGCCTACCACTTTTCATTACCAATACATCGCCGTCTACGTAGAGTTCAGTTAACACACAGGTTGAAGCTACTTTCATAACTTGGCCCAATCGTTGGAAAGAGATGTTCCCGTCTGGGATAGTTCTGTCAAGGGTGTGCTAAATTCTGCAATCTGTTACATAGGTAGTGCCTTGAACGTTTGCGCATAGCTTTGTCGTTTCTTTAACAGCTTACTAGTGGTCTGACCCAAGAAGCTGGTCTTATTTGCGTCCTTCTGTGCCCGCTATTAACAATTCTCATTCTCTAATTAAGTGCCTTTTGCGCGGCTCTCTCGACACGGCGACAAGCCATTCAGTTACGGAACACCCCAAATTACTGCACTCTGGCTGTCTTATCTTCCGGGAATCTCTCCAGAAGTGCCCGAACGAGATCTCCATTCGTCACCCAATCGTTCAGATAATCCTTCACCACTTGTCTTGCAGAAACCCTATCCCCGTTAGCGATTTCTATAGACGCGAGCACGTCGGCGCCCTTATCGAGCAGCATCGTGAACATCTTGGCTCGTGCATCTGCCATCCGCTGCGCATCCTCCGTGGTCCCGCCCACGTCAAAGACCACTCGCCCCTTGCCCGCACCGAACACATCGTACTGCCACTGCAGCGCGCCCTCCCAGCACGTCCGCCCCTCGAACTTTTCATTCGGATGCGCGCCATGGTCGAGTAGGGTCTTCACCATGACCGGCGTGAAGAGGATGTACGGCACCACAATCAGCGGCAAAGAGGGTCGTAGTGCGTAGTCGAGCAGCGGGCGGCCCTTCTTTGCCTTGAGAACCTTGCTGCTGTTTCCACTGCCTAGTTGAGAATCGACGTAGTTGTGCAATCCAAATTGCACTGCAATAGAGAGGAACGAGTCATTCCAGCTGCGCGGGTGTGCGTATGCTCGGTCGTTATGGAAGTTGGACCAGTGCATAGCCGCCTTTAGACGCGAGTCTCGTCCGCGGTCGTGGATTGATACAGTTCTGCGGTGGTCCTGAAGGACTGTGGGGAGGTAATTGTTGTCGACGTGTTGCTGGAGGATCTTACGATGCTGCGCCATGGTGCGGTAATTGTTGTCGACGTGTTGCTGGAGGATCTTATGATGGTGCGCCATGGTGCGGTCCAGCTGTGCCAGGAGAGCGTGGTACTTGTGCGTATCAAGGGTGTAGGGAACATCTGAATGTCTTGAGTTGCCGGGATTAAACGTATCGCCTGTATCGATGCGGTTCGCTGCCATCAACGCCGTCGTCACAAGCGCCCACAGCACCCGCAAGGGCTCATCCAAAAGCGGTTTCGGCAACACCTTGAGCTGGTGCACAACCGCCTTGAGGTGAGCGACACGCGGGCAGAACTGAAAAGATAGCCCGAGCGTGGCAGTGCGCAAAAGTGACATATAGTATTTACTGAAAAAGTCTGGCACAGACCGATGGCAGTACCTAATGCGTGAGGATGGATTCCAGTTTCGTTCACCTTCGCGAAGGCTGGCAATTGTGATGAACCCGGGCCACGTCTTCATAAATCCATCCGCGATTGTGTTGCACTTGTTCTGAATGTCAGACTGCGCGATTTGCCATTGTATAATGTGCGCATCGATCGTCTCGTTAGGGTCGCCAAGACCTAGCGTCAGGTCGATCAGCCGAAGAGCCTCCTCGTCGTTGTCCAACCAGCTGCGCTTGATTTCCTTTCCGGCGAGCATGATCTGGAGGATCTGCGAGGCTTGAGTCTGAGCAGTCGGATTCATACTATCCCAGATTAACTTGTACAGGTCGCCCAGTGCTGAGCCGAGCTCTCGTTGGAGACCAGCCTTAATCTCGTCAAGAGTCTTTCCCTCTGCGAGCTTGGTCTTGACAGTCCTAACGGCAAGCACGGCCCAGAGGAAGGCGCCCTTGGACTCACTAAGAATGTAGAGGATGAGCGACTCAGCCTTTACATTATCAGTATCGCGTTTCGATCGAAACTGGCTGTCCTCCTCAAGAACACTCCGCACATACACCTCTATGTCGTCGTGGTTAAGCTCGTGTAGGGTGAGACTCGGCTGAAGGTCTTCTTGGTCGAATGCCTCAAGTGGACGGCTCGAGACAAGGGCTTTGATGTTTTCTGAGCTCGCAACCTCTCCATTAATGAATCGAACAATTTTGCCAAAGTCGTCACTGGATCCATCGTCCTGGTACTCGTCTATCCCGTCGATGAGAATAAACAGTTTTTGCGGCATCTTCTTCTGGTCAACAAGCCGGTGAAATGCCCGCTGTAGTTTCTTGACTTCCCAGGCTCCAAGACCTTCGTTCAGCATACTGTCTTCGCTGCCAACAGACGAGTATAATAGGGCCCATTCCCTGGGAAACACTATAGGCATCAGCTGCGGCAGCTCGTAGAGAATGCTGTACAGCAAGGATCGCCATAGTCCCTCCTCGGACCTTTCCAGCTGAGTGCCGTTGCGCCAGAAGAAGAAGGCCGCTGTAACAACCGGTTGGCCTTTAGCCCATTGACTCAAACACTCTAGCGTTTTCTCGTGCGTGGAAATGTACTTCATCAAAGTCGACTTGCCCGACGCTTCGTGCCCGACAATTAGATAAACGCCGGAGCCGCAGGTCAGCCAACCGGGTAAGCTCGCCCATTCCCCATCGACAGGCTCGCGATAAACCCACTGACAAGATGATTTGAATGGTTGTGCAATCACCGCCTTACGGTTCTCCATCCCCCGATACTGGAGCAGGTCTAGCAGGGCTCTATCTGCTGATGCTCTTCTCCCGTCCACGACTACGTGTGCCTCGTTGAACGGTGAGCTGCCGTCTTGGACGTCCTCCGGCCCTGCAGAACCTCGTATGTGATTCATAAGTCGACCAGCAGATACGAAACAACGCGTAGCATCCCTGTCGTTTTTGTTGTTTACGTATTGGTCGAGCAGCGCATCGACCGCAACTTCGCGGCGGACATCGAGCTTTTTGAACTCGAGGGATTCACGGATATTCTTGACAGCATCTTCTCGGGTGCGGGTTAAGCTTAGCGCGCCGCTTATCATTAGCAGCATACCCAGTTATAGAAATTTCCAACTTCCACTCGCATGGCAGAGTCAGACACTTCTGGAGGCGAGGGTTTGCACACTCACATGCTGTTGATCTTTTCTTGCAGGCTCAATAATCTACCCATCGTGGTGCGCATTCGACTTTCGGCCCCGACCGCTCTTAGGTACTTTGCTGGTCGCGTCCATAATGGGACGTGCCCTGACTGCACGAAGTTTCTCTTTGTCTCGAGGAGAAGCATGGCAACATCATACACCTCTCCCTTAAGGTAAGCCAACTCACTATTCGTCGCGAACTCCGCTGCCTGTAGACGGTCAAGACTGTATATAAGTTGATCTGCGAGCGCAGCTTGATCCACGACTTTTGACGAAGCATGTCGATGTACAGACCTATACACCCTTAAGCTAAGTTCCAAAACTGGAACAAGGGTTGTCGCCATGCCCATGGCCTCCATGGTGAGGGTGGTTCTTGGTAAAAGACTTAGGATGTGATTATTAGGTCCTCGTATTGAAAAATGTGAAACCAAGCTCAGGTCAGCTGTTTGAGACTTAACATTCACGCTGTTTTCTTTTTCTATGGGCGGAGTACCTATGTGGCATGCTGTCACATGATTGGGCTTTTTCTATGGGCGAACTTGCATGTGGCTGGATTGATGCAATGATGCCCAAGGGAGACGCAAGAGGATGCCTGATGAAGGTGAAACTGGGCTTTACCAGTGCGTTGCAGAATCAGGCTCTGCTCGTATCGCGGCCACAACCCGGAGCTGCTTGCCTGTTTAAATCGCTCACACTCATCGTTGTTTTGTTTATCATAATACCAAATACATTTCGAAACGCGATCACCCTTATTGGCTGCAGCAATGTCAGACCTTCAAGGACCCCCTGATCCCACGGGTCGAGACCCTGGGCCAGATCCTAAATCCATGTCTGTGGTGGCGTCTCTCATGGCCAAAGAAGAAGGTTGGACGGTGTTCCGACGATTCGACGAATTCAACCTCCTGAATCTCTTGATGCTGCAGGATGAAATTCTGAAACTCAGCAAAGAGTTCGAAGAATGGTGCGAATCATACAGCGACAAGACAACAACAGCAGACTCCGCATGGTACACTCCCTCGAATATATTTGCGAGTCACAACGTGCTCGCCGACCAGGCAGTAGCCGAGGAACACAGGGAGGGGGTCCGGCGACAGCTGTGGAGTCGGCTTAAACAGAAGCTGAAGGAATACAGTGAGTATTCATGCCTCGATAACGCCTCGGTCTCTCTTTGTTGATCTCTCTTTCTTACCCTCCTGCCCCGGTCCCTCATACTAACCCGAACGTGCGGACTGCTCCTTACTTGAGATGGCTCAGTTACGAAGTCTGGAATCGCCGGATTCAGAGCAGGTGCGGCGTTTAAGAGAAGAGCTGGCCAGAAAGACGGTGCTGTCAAGCTTTCCCAAGGAATCAACGGCATGTTGGGATTCGGTGCACGACGACGACTTCGTCGTGGTCCGGGGCGGGGCTGACAAGGGCAGCCGTGTCAGCAACTGGATCAAATTGTGTATCGGCATCCTCCAGTGGGAGTTTTGGGAGAGAAAGCAGGTGCGTTGCCAGTTCTCTTCTCAGCTCGTTCTCTTCCAGCGTTCGTGCCGAGACTTTCCTCTATGTCTCGTAAGACCTAGATTCAACTCATGTTAACCATCATTCCCGAGCAACAGGCCAGGACGCTCCCCGCATCAACTAATGAGCCCCGAGTCATCGTAGTGGGCAAGCAACAGCCTCCTATAAGCAAGGCGGAGATGGCCAAGAAGCACGCCTTCGCCTCCCGGCTTATCATGGCGTTCTTCGGGGGCTTTGCGCTCATCGTGCCAACAGTCATCATGGCCAAGGTAGAGGGCATCAACGTCAGTCTCATCACGACGTCAGTGGCCGTGCTAATGTTCGGCCTCGCCCTCGCGTTTGGCGCCACAGACAGCACCGGGAAGGATGTCTTAGCAGCAACGGCAGCATATACAGCCGTGCTAGTCGTATTTGTTGGGACTAGTCTAGCTGGAGATGGATCAGGAAACAATACCAAGGCATCAAATAGCACTACCAATGGCACTGCGAGTGGGTAGCAAGTTCTTGTATGGTGGTAGCGAACTGCTCCTAGGTGGACGCGCCGTCTGATCGAATCCCTGGAATGCATTCTCCGATTAGCTCCACCAGAGACGCTCGGAGATGCTTCCTACAAGCTGACAAGATGTGTTATGGAACATTGGTAGCACACCATTTACAGGAGGAAATCTACAACTTTATATGCTACGAGAATGCCAATAGAAGCCTTCAGTAACTTCAGCCGGTTGAAAACGCAGCCAATGGGGCTTCAAAGGCAGTTGTCTGTCAGAGTCAATAAGAGCAATAGATATATTTACTTTTCTCCTTCTCCACAGAACAGATAACGGACCAGATAAACATCTACTGGGGTGAACAAACGGGCTTAACCACATATGTGTTTGACTAGGTGCCTAAATGTGTCAGATCGATACACAATCGCAGTTGTGCCATATCATCTAATCAAGGCCACTCGCCTCCTTCGCCGTATTGTATATCACAAGGTGCAAAATTCAACATTGGAAGTGAGTCAAACCTATTAGTTCGGTGTAAACATCCGTGTTACCAGGCCTGGCAATTTTGATCATACGAGGAAGTTCAAACAAATACTGGCCCAGTTGGCCGTTCAGCCGATAAACCTCACCGCTCAGGAGAAGTAAAAGCTATTTGTTCTCTGTTAGTTAACACAGATCCTTGTCCTAGTGCTTTCTATCACTAAATTCTCCGTAAACGCCCATTGAACGTGGCCTTGCATCTGCATCATGCAGTCAGTCCCTTGACGGCCCAGCATGAATACGACACCACGGTATCTAGTCAATTGTCTCGCAACAACACTGGATCCCATATTCTGTTCTACCTTCATATCACAGGCCAAGATGCTGACCTGCAGCAGGTTAGCAGAGACCTCGAATTGACACAGCTCAAAGATACTTACGCGAGTGCAGCCCTTCTGGGCTGTCTGGTAACGAGTGAACTTGACGGAACCAGCTACATAATTGTCAGTATAGCGCACACGGCGAACTTAACACACTGGAGACGTCGCACTCCTCACAATTCTGTAAATAGGGGGCAGATTCGCCGCAAATGTGCCGGTTTGCCCATTATTCCCTCAATGCAGTTAAGTGAGTATCATACGTTCACATTCAGAGCCACAAGATCATGTCACGTTGATTAAAGAAACTCGCCGGCTAAGTGTCTTCGGGTGACAAAGGAGAATGTATTCTACGCAAAGGCCATTGGACTCTTGAGGTTTTCTTCATGGTTCCAGTACCATACTTGTAACTACAGTACAACGATGCTTATCATTCAGTTCAATGTCCAGGACACTATCGCTCTTAGACAGCACAGAACGTGGTTCAGACCCGTCAGCCAGGATCCCTGTATTACTTGGCTGAACGAAAACCTCCCGCATCCGGAAACAACAGTCAAGGGCACGTCAGTTGGCGTTATTATGCCATATAGGCGTTAGGCCACACCCTACCCAGCGGCGGGCAATCCTCTCTCCACTCCCACAGCACTACATCAAGCACACAACTCTCCCATCGCTATGGCTGAAACAGTTGACCTCTCGCTAGCCACTCGCGCTAACAACCTCCAGGCGGTGCCAAACTTGGTCGAGGACATCAAAGTCTTATCCAAAAATCTAGAGGCCGGTAGTGAAAATGTTCGTCATGAACTCTTTCTCAAGGCGCGCAGCCTGGTCCAATCTCTGCAAACTCCCCGTGAACTCATGCTTCAACACACATGGGCCGATGTAGGGCACATCCCGAGGCGATGATTATATCCTAAGCTAATAGTCGCTAGCCCGGATTAAACGCAGCTCTAATATCTTGTGTTGATATTGGGCTTTGGAAGCTCATGGTCAAGAATGGCATCGATACGTCACAGAAGGTTGACGACCTTGCCAGGACCCTCGAAGTGGATCCTGTTCTCCTCGGTTTGTACTCAATTGCACTTCGGGGGCATATTGGCTTACAATCATACACAGGCCGCTTGATGCGACACGTCTGTGCCATGGGACATCTCGAGGAGATGAAACAAGACGAGTACAAGCTCACAAACTTCTCCAAATCATTAAGCCTCGATGTCATTGGCGATGGTTACCTTGCTTTGTGCGTAGTCCCAGATGAGGACTATTCATAAGTAACTGACAAACTTTTAGATTCAGGTTCGGAGGAATTGGCCGCAGCCCGATTGAGTTCTACAAGTTCCTCCACGAAACAAAATGGCAGAATCCTGTTGATGCCGCGCATACGGCTATGCATGCATCCTACAACACTGACCAGCCCAACTGTTTCGAGTATCTCCGGTTCATTGACCTCGGCCCTCATACGAATCATCATAGTGAGCATTCCAAGTTCTTTCAGTGTGGACAACAACCGCAGTACTGACTTCGATTCTTCCAGTGGGAGGTTACAGGCAAGGCCGTTTGCCATGGATGCACCCCTCCGTTTACCCTGTCGAGAAGACTCTGTTCCCCGGTGCAGATAACTCTCCTGATGCACCTCTTGTGGTAGATGTTGCCGGTGGTCTTAGTCATGATATTAATGAGTTTAAGAAATTCTATCCCAATCACCCAGGAGTGAGCATCTGAACTTTAAATACATATGAATGGTACTCTTGTTGCTAATCGATTTCCAGAAACTCATCCTTCAGGATCTTCCCGTAGTCATCAACGATGTCAGGGGCATCGACTCTTCGATAGAGCTGATGGGCCACGACTTCTTGACCGAGCAACCCATCAAAGGCGCCCGAGCGTATTTTATGCATTCCATTATGCATGACTGGCCAGATCACGTGTGTCGGAAGATTCTGGCTCCTCTTGCACAGTCGATGAAGCCTGGATACAGCAAGCTACTAATCTTTGAGTGTGTAATCCCCAAAACGGGTGCTTATTGGGAAGCTACCGCTGGCGACATCTTGATGATGACACAGCTTTCGGCTGTGGAGCGAACAGAGGACCACTGGCATCAACTTATTGAGGGAATTGGTTTGAACTTGAATATTGTCAAGTTCTGGAAGTGTGGGCAGTCGGATGTTGAGAATCTGATTGAGTGTGAGCTCGCCCAAGACGCTTAACGTCAAGACCAACTTAAGCAATAGAAAATACACACCATTCATCATTGTACTGAGCATTAATACGAGGGTAAACATTTAGATCCAAAACGGGTCGACCCTGTTCATTATTACCTTGACATCTTTTGCTATGAGTGGTCCATATGCTGCTGAGGAAATATCAAGCTTCTGAAGGAAGCTCCTCGTGTTTAGTAATCTAGGGATGGGACTACTTGAGGGTCAACGCTCTCCAGCGTGGGCTCAACTGGCAAAAATAGACCCGTATCCTTGTCAATAAACAGCTTGTCAATCGTCGTCTCCCGCCTAAAGCCACCACCACCTGGAATCTTGAATCGGTGATACGCCATATACCAATCGTCAGTTCCAGGCACGTTGAGAACCGAATTATGTCCAGTTCCGAGGATACCCAGGTCGGGACGCTTCTCCAAGATGACACGCTGATAGGTCCACGGGCCGAGAGGATTGGATGCGGTGGCGTAACCAACACGATAGTTTTCGGATCCAGTGTCGTCGATAGAATACGTCAAGTGGTAAATCCCGTCACGGTAGTTGACGAACAGGCCCTCTCGGAAGTTGACGAGGCCTTCGACCTTGTGCCAAGTCCCAGCCTTCAGCGAAACCATGTCGTCCTCAAGCTCGGCAACAATAGGAACGCCATTGCCCCAGTAAAGATACCACTTTCCAGTCTCAGGGTCCTGGAACGCAGCAGGGTCAATAGCTTGGTTGCTCGTGATGGGCTCATCCTTGGTGCCAGCAATCATCGGCTTCGACTGGGCAGTCCATGGGCCCTCGGGATGATCAGCTACGGCAGCGCCGATGCTTTTGTGACCTTCAGAAACCGAGGGGTTGTTGCCGCTGTGGTAGAAGTAGTATTTGCCACCTCGAGCTGCAAAAGTAGGCGCCCAGGCATTGCCAGTCGCCCAAGGCACATTGCCGTTCTCGCCATCTAGCACAAGGAAAGGTTCCTCTCCTCGGGTCCAAGAGACGAGATCATTCGACTTCCACCAGTAGAACTCATTTCCAGACCAGCCGTCAAAGCCATCTGTCGTGCAATAGAGATAGTATGTGCGACCCACAACGACGATATTAGGGTCGGCCCACAGACCGGGCAAGACAGGGCTATCCCTTGGAGCAATGACTCCTGCAAAAGCCGTCTTGCTTGTCAGAGATGCCAAGCAGGCATACAGCTTGAGGTACGACCGCAGATTCATTGTTGCCTAGCAAAGAGATAGGGGAAGTGGAAGAAAGGGGGCTGAAGGATCGACGATCTCCTCAGAAAGTCACCGAACTTTCAAGGTATTTATACAAAACCCACACTGCCAACTAGCACGAGGCACCCTGACTCGACTGGGGGTAATTCAGAAAGTTTCGACGGCTCAATTGCTAAAATGCGGTGCCTGGGCTGTCATTGTCGGCCCCGGATTACCCGATGGGTGGTGTCTGTCCGTGTCCTGTAAATGCCCTCAAGCCCGTGCTTTCGGGCTTATACCCAGGAAGCGCCGGGTTGTTTGGGGAAACAAGGGCCTTGTTCTTGGCGTTTGACCGGCGAATCCTTCTCTCCATTCGTGCGCAAGTGGAATAGCTTCAACCCCGCAACAAGGTTGCACTGATCGACAACGCGGGGAAGGTCGGGGCAAGCGCTCGAGTTACCGCAAGCAAACCCTTGTCACAGCAGAGATGAAGTAAACCATGATGCCATGTGCGTCCTCCAGAGGTTGGTTGGTTCAGTTGCAATTAGAGGATTCTTGAGTATGCAAGGGCCGCTGTTCATTCAACTTCCAGAAGGCTTCTAGTGAAAAACAACTACGGAGTACTGCCATCCATGCATAGATGTCACCGTTAAGTCAGAGGACGAAGCAGCAATAGCGAGTTGAACAGTTTTTTCTACTTGAGGGAATGTGTAACGACAGAGAGTCATGTAAACTAAAACACACGAGAATGGTTAAATGCAAAGGAAAATAAAATGAAGAGAAAAACACGAGAAACGTTCCTAGCGGCATCCCAAAGTCATGATCCTGGCAGTCTCGGCCCGTAACGGGCCGAGTATCCTCAGTGTCAGGCTACATGTTCAAGCGTCATGGTCGGTTTGGGAAAAGGGCCGGCGGAACTTGCAGGGGTAAATATTCGAAGGTAGACCACCCGTCGTAAAAGAAACATTTCATCCAAAAATGACAACATCGGCAACTAGCAACAAAGTGGGACACCAATGAAGGTAGTAACTGGTAGAATCGCACCTCACATCACCGAGGAGGCGAGTGTTGGTGTATCTTAGGCCACAACAAGTGTCGCACTAAAATGACCACTATACCAACGGCAAAAACGTAAGGTACCCTACATTAGGTACCGTGGCAATTAGGCCTTTTATTGCGTGCAACAACAAGTCATTCGATATACCAACGGAGAGGTCAATAAACTCCGATTAATCCAGCTATTTGAAATCACAGAACCGCATTCATGTTGTGTGAAACCATCGCTGGTCGTTGTGTTGTGCCTAAGCAGGAGGGCACATACCAGGAATGATGTCAACCCTATCAAAGTCAGTTAGCATACCAGTCTTTCAGATAACCAAATCAAGGGCAATCACGTGCCTAAACTCCCAGTCGCCATCTGTTCCAATTCCTCCCCAATTGGGGCAATCGGCAATGCCCTGCTTCAGTGCTTCCTCGCACCGCTCTTTTTGCATAATACCAATCCCATTGTCGAGCTTCTTAATTGCAAAGATGACACACTGACCAACACTCGTGTCAAAGTTTTGAACCTTTTCCTGGCCGGGGGCGTAATCGCCCTTCAATCTGCCCGTGTCGCAGGCTTGGCCGGTGAAGTATTCGGCCTTTTCTCTGTTCCCGCCCCAGGCCTCGCCGCCAGTGTAGCAGCCGACGCGCTTGTGGAGGACCGGGTTGGCAGAAGCCAGCGCAGCAGCAAGAGTTGCCAGGAAGAGGGTAACCTTCATGTTGACAGTGTAAAGTAAAGTAGAGGGGTGAAGGATGCTGGACAAGAACGGTTACTGGATTCTTGAGAGTGACGGAGGAAGTTTTGGGTTCAGAAGAGCTTGTCTTTCACAATATCTCAAGTAATTGCCAGCAGATATTGGGATTTATATACCCATTCTTTCTGAAAACAGCCCAACATGCTTATTGTATGCACACTACTCACACGATGCTCTTGGCCATGATCGCCAACCAGAGGTTCAAGTGTTTAGACCATTGTTCCTTAATGATACGCTGACCAGGTTCATGCTTACCTCCTAGTCACAGGTTTTACGAAACGTCCATACGTGTCTTGGCAAACGGGACATATTCTTATGCATAAACCTAAAAGTATATGATCGTCAGTGGCCCGGACCTCGGTCATCGCAAAAGTCTCCGAGGATGTACGGGGCTGCGTGAGTCTACGAATTCGCCCTGTTCGTTATCTAAAGAAGCATTAAATAAGCCCCTTGCCTCAGCTTATTATCATTCTCTCTTCAGTTACTATAATCGCCAGAGTTTATCCATGGCAGGTTGTCTTTCAACGCCTTGATAGAGCACGAAAACTTCCACAAATAATAGTAGCAGGATGACGTAGCTAGGTCACATACCTAACTCCCGGGATCGCCGTAGCACCACCTAATTAACAGGCAGACGAGTTCCAGGATCCATGCCTACGTTGTAATCAGGAATGGCTGTAATGCTGCACAGCCCGGCGGCTGTGGGAGGTGTTGGACCGTCGAGTCGACGTTAGGCTCAGAAGCCAAGACGAGTTAAGTCTCCGATTGTGCTGACCAAAATGTTGTATCTGAAGGATCTTCTTCATGATACTGTGATATCATTTGGGCATGCGTGCACTTATATGACGATGTACTAAATCCTACTACTTACGCAACATTCCTTCGGAGAGAAACTACAGGATTGCAAAAATCCAGTGTGGATTTGGGGTCTAGAAACATACTTGGATAAAGGGATTGCTATTGTCATCGCCGCCACCACCTAACTCGACCGGGACGACAACACCTTGCCGCAACTTCCTTTGTCAACGAACTCAACAAGACTTCTATTGAGCTTGGCACGACCGTAAAGTTCTCCCGAAGAGGGAGAGACTATTGCTGTGGATATGATCGTCGTTCCATGCATTTGGTGTTTCGTGCAGAGTGGTTGCAGCTGAGTTATTGCCAGATTTGCAACACAGGAGCACTTATGGGTAATTGTCGGTGGGAGTCGCCAGGTATGTGTTAAAGAAATTAACTACGACCTTCCCATCGTTCTTTCTCAGCCGTTATGCCAGTCAGCTTCAAGGTGGTTGAAGGCCTTTTATGTCAACTACCGTATACCATGGCCTATCTGCTCGTTCTTCGTGTTGTCACGGGCCTACCGACTAGCAAGTGTCCTAAAGTACAAAAAGGCAACCACGTCCCAAATCATCTCACAGTCCGCCGTCCAAGCTGGTTCATAAAGTCCTCGCTCCCTACACTACTCACAGCTTCAAAGCATCCAACAGCACCACGGAACTGCAAAAAGAAAGCTTGATGANNCGAGACTGCGAATCGTTGCTAGTTCTTGTGGAACCTGAACACAGCGCCTTGGACCGCTCGGCCATCTCACCTTGTGATTGGTTGAGAGAGGTGAAGCATAACCAACCTAACAACTGAGACGACCAGGGTCGTTCTTTCTTACTGACAAGATGTCTTTTGTGTATTTATCAGCTTAGGTCTGTGGTTGTCGGTGGCTGACAGTTGGGCACATATTCAATACGAATGACTGAGTTCCTATTCAAGCGTGTGACAAACCAACAGGCAGGTCTCAACCTGAGACAGAGTTAAAGCAACCTCTACGAACAAACTCCAAACTGCCTCTATGCCCAACCAGTGAGAAGCTGGCCTGGCATGAACATCGCCTTGTGATCACTTTTACCGCCACCTCTCGCGATCGCAAGTTCCCTTTCTAGTTCTTTCCTTACCTTTCCGTGCAGTGGTTAAACTTGGATCAAGCTCTCGGGTACGCTGCATGTTGCCGCGTGGCTAGATCGATCGTCATTGGCTGCCAACATAAGCCCCACACAACTCCGAAATAGGCAATCCACAACTGATGGATCTCAACTTGGGCGACCGGACCACAACGATCAAAACCAGCACCCACACCATCAAGTTAGGGCTGTTTCTCGGCCAATCCAACATTGTGATACTCTCCACTTACTGCCCAGCCGACTTAGCACGCAAAATCTTCGCGAACCTCCATCAGCTAAAGGTGAGATGGCCGAGCGGTCTAAGGCGCTGTGTTCAGGTTTGACCCGCAAACCAGCAACGATTCGCAGTCTCGCAAGAGGCGTGGGTTCGAATCCCACTCTCATCAAGCTTTCTTTTTGCAATTCCAGATGAATTGAAGGCGTGACGATGTCGTGATGCTGATTTCTTTCATCGTGGTGCAGCCGTGGAAGATTTTACTGTGAGGCGGTGCGTAGCGGTTGTGGCTTGGGTCGGCCGACTTTTTGCCGGCCGTTAGCTGCCACGTGACGAGACAAGAACCAGACAAGTCAAGACTCTGCGTGAATTCATACAAATAAATGTTTTAACAATTTGAAGAAAGTTCTTCAGTTAGCCTGATCTATTTACTTCTGATGGGAGACCAGGTCATGTAGTTGTTGAGGCACAGAACGCGTTTCGCTCCTTCTGTGTGCTGGCCTACCCTGTAAATGAACCCTGGGGACGATGAGGAGACTCGTCTTCTTAAGGACGGTTTAAAAAGAAGAACCGGAGAAAAAAACCTTGACTCGAGTTTCTAGTTGGTCTCGGTGTTGCATTTCGTAAGTTGTAGACTCAAGGCTTGTAATCTGCTAACGCTGTAAACCTACATCTTCTGCAGTCAAGTTTACGATTGCGGATGCCCTAGCTAGCACATGCTTCAAACTCAACAAGATTGTGGGGTCTCACACAGTTGCCGGGCTTGAAATAAACAAAATCTGCATAAACACTGACAAAGATTTCTCAACGAGATATCGGTATCGCCGGCGACTGAGAAATCGCGTACCTGTGATGTCACTGCATTCGCTCCGGAGACGGAACTGCTCGCCGTTTTCGGTGCCGAGGAGAATACGGGCGCTTTGCCTCATTAGGCCTGCCGTAAATTTTGCCAAGTCGAAACGGAGTGAGCAAAGACGACGGAGCAAGGAATGCAATGCTACTCAACAACGGCACAAGCATCTTGTTAGATCTGAAAGAATAGTCTCGGCAACCTGCTAAAATGAAGAAGACAAAAGAATTAATGTGCATCGGCTGAAAATACTGGATCAACTGTTGATAACGAAATTTCACGTCAAAGCGGCCCGATGACGGCAAAGACTCGCCGTATCGCCTGCCGTGAACCTTGGTTCCGGCCACTCCAGTCGGCTGTGACGGAACGACGTCATCAAGTCAGGAACCATAAAAGCACACAAACACAGCTTCTCAACGTAGCGGCATGAGCCTCAGATAACGACATTCACCATGGTATCCAAGCAGTCCGAGGTACCCAATTTCACCATCAGCGACTATGTCAAGTTCTTTGGTGCCGGCGCCCTCGCGGCGACCTCTACCCATGGTGTAAGCGCCTCTTCACATGTTGCGCAGGATCACACTGACAATGATAGGCCGCAACGCCAATTGATGTCGTCAAGACGCGCATTCAAGTCGATGATGCCTTGAAAGGATACAACATGGTCAAGGCTGGCCGCACCATCGTCGCCAAGGAGGGCGCATCGGCATTGCTCACTGGATTCGGTCCTACAGCTGTTGGCTATCTCGTCCAGGGCGGTGCCAAGTTTGCCGGCTACGAGTTCTTCAAGAAAAAGTACATCACTCTCGCCGGAGGGCCAGAGAAGGCTGTCGACCGTCGAACGGCCATCTACCTCACTGCCAGCGCGTCGGCCGAGTTCTTTGCCGACATCCTCCTCTGCCCACTTGAGGCCACCCGTATCCGCCTCGTTTCCCAGAAGGGATATGCCAATGGATTGGTATCTGGGTTTGCGAGAATGGCGCGGGAAGAAGGGTTCAAGGGATTTTACTCCGGCTTTGTGCCCCTCCTGTTCAAGCAGGTACCCTTCGCCGTCGGCCAGTTCTCCGTCCACGAAGCAGTCAACGAAGTCATCTACCGCGCCATGGGACCTGAACGCAAAGAGAAGCTCACACAACTCGAGTCCACGGGCGTGGAACTCACCTCAGGCATTACTGCGGGTGCTGCTGCTGCCGTACTGTCTCACCCTGCCGATACGTTATTGTCGGCCATCAACAAGGGCGCCGGCGACCCGAAGCAGGGCGCGACGAGCCGAATGTTCCAACTGGCGCGAGAATTCGGACCGAAGCGACTGCTGCTCACTGGCTTGGGTCCTCGTTTGGTGATGACCTGCGGTCTGGTGGGCGGACAGTTTGTGATTTATGCACAGTGCAAGGCGTTAACAGGAGCCCCTCCAAGCATTGAGATTCACAAGGAGGCGTCGCTGTGAGATGACGAATTAATTAATGACTGACGGATGCGATTGAGAAAGGCGTTTGGGCGCTAGGGGACATTAGAGGGAGTCGGGTTATTGTAGACGGTAGAATCAATAAAAAGATGGCCTTAGAGTGCAACTCAAGCTGCCACCCTGCATGCGACAGTCCGTGATCAATCCAATTGCGACGCAACAGAACTCAATCGGAACCAGCAAGGACCCCATCCCTTTGTTTTTGCGGGCTATTGAGCCGCCTATTGATCTACCGTCTCGACCGTAGCGACCGCAAGCATATCCTGGAGCACGGGTCTGGGCCTGGCCTATCCTCAGGCCGGTTAAAGGAGATCTTTAAAGGTGGCGCCCAAGATGGCGGAGCTGTGGCGTCGGTGAATAAGAGATTCTGTTGGCCGCCGCTGTTTCACAGTCATCATGAACTTTGAGATTGCCGGACAATGGTTACGCGTAACCAGGATGTAATATTAGCGATTTGTCAAGGAAACGGAGAGGAGAGAGAGAAATATTGTCGAAGGGTAGAAGGAGGTAAAACGCAGACGGCATGTATTGAAAAGTTATTATTTTTAGTATTCGCGGAGGCATGAAATCCTGTCGATCACTGTCTGAGAAGGGTTTCCGGTACCTCTGGGATACTTTTTGCTGCATTTCACGTTGCCTGGAGCAAAAGGCGCCAGCTGGCCTCGCCCCTTGCTAGATCTAAACTGTGGCGCAGCTGGCGGCTTTGGTGAGCATTGGCAGGTGCCGCGTGCCTTGTCGGGGGCTCGTCCCTCCCTGTATCACCCCCCGCCGGCGCTGGCTAGGAGGTCCAAGAAAACACAGGAGTTGTACTCCGTAGATAAATCCTCATACCATAGTAGGGCTAAACTTGGGTATATTCCATAAAGGATCAATATTATATAGTAGCTAGGACTTGAGCTTCTTTTATGATAGCATCTTTAAGCCCTTACTGGTAAGACAGGAGTCGTGTATTTTTTGGACCCATACGCTCTGGGATACTTTTTGCTGCCTACCGGAGCAAAAGGTGGGCGGCACCCTGCGCAGCCGGCGCTGGTCCCCTATTCTGGCAGGCACCTGAAGTACCCGCCTTGTACATAGCCTTCCTCAGCTGGAGGCCACGACATCACGACCAAACCGTCGTCGTCTCCCAACTTTGCGCTTCCTCCATCCTCCACCCTCTGCGCCCTCGCCCCTGTGTGGTTTTCTCCCGGTTACGAGGTACGATAAACCCCATTCTTGCTCAGCATCAACAGTGCGACCTGCGTCGGGAACCCACTGCAAAGCGCCCTCCAATTCAACACTGTCGGCCGCGCGTGGCAACTCCGTGACCGTCAGCTCTTGCCAACTCAATCAATTCTCGCGAAGCTAACTTTCCCGCCGCATTCAGTTCCGATCCACTCCCTATCAAACATCTGCGGCTTCTCTGGATGTGTTAGACTCGCTCCGTCTCGTTCGCTCGCCTCGCTCTTTGCGCTGCAAAGGCCCCTCCCCCCTTCGTCTTCATCATGAAGATTGCCTCCTTCCTGAGCCTCGCCGGCTTGGCCGTGCTGGCTCACGGCTCCAGGATCGCCCGAGATTACTCCAAGAACGATTACTATGTCCTGCATCTCGACAGCTCAACAGCGCCCGAGCAGGTCGCCAGCCGCCTGGGTCTCACCCATGAGGGTCAGCTTGGAGCCCTCGACGACCACCACGTATTCCGCGCGTCCAAAGCCGAGCACGATATCGTAAAGCGAGAGATCACGGAGCGCAAGAGGAGGAAACGAGACCTTGGTGGTTCAGACCCTCTCGACGGTATTCTGTTATCCAAGAAGCAAGAAGCCCGCAAGCACCTAGAAAAGCGTGTTATTCCTCCGCGCCCGAGGGACCTGCCTCTCTCTACAAAGAACACACATAAAGTGGTCAATATCGAGGCCCGAGAGAAAGCCGCCGCCTACCAGGAGTCGATCATGAAGAAGCTCGAGATCGCCGACCCCATCTTTACAGAGCAGTGGCATCTCATCAACACGATCCAGGTTGGGCACGACGTCAACGTTACCGGCCTTTGGCTGGATGGTATAACTGGATCAAATGTTACCGTGGCAGTGGTGGACGATGGTCTCGATATGAACAGTGACGATCTCAAGCCCAACTACTTCGCTGAGGGTTCTTGGGATTTTAACGACAACGACCCCGAACCCGCACCTGAGCTGGACGATGATCGACACGGTACCCGCTGCGCCGGTGAGGTTGCGGCCGCCCGCAACGATGTTTGCGGCGTTGGTGTTGCCTATGACTCCAAGGTTGCTGGTCTCCGAATTCTCAGCAAGCTCATCAGTGATGCCGATGAGGCGGAGGCCCTCATGTACAAGTACGACGACAACCACATTTACTCATGCTCGTGGGGTCCTTCGGACGACGGCCAGACCATGGAGGCGCCCGATGTTGTCATTCGAAGGGCCATGCTCAAGGCGATCCAGAAGGGCCGCAGTGGCCTTGGCTCCATCTACGTCTTTGCTAGCGGTAACGGTGCTGGTAGCGGTGATAACTGCAACTTTGACGGATACACAAACTCGATTTACAGCATCACAGTCGGAGCTGTCGACCGAACGGGAGAGCACCCCTATTATTCGGAAGAATGCTCTGCTCAGTTGGTGGTTACTTACAGCAGTGGCAGTGGTGACTCTATTGTAAGTCTTTTGGATCATTGATATGCGCATCGCTAATAAGTACAGCACACTACGGACGTTGGCAAGAACAGCTGCTACAAGGCACACGGTGGTACTTCAGCCGCTGCTCCCCTCGCTGCGGGCATTTTTGCTCTGGTCCTCCAGGTTCGGCCTGATATAACCTGGAGAGACCTGCAGTATCTGGCTATGGACACGGCTGTGCCCATCGAGGGTGATGAAGCGAACCAGCAGGACACGGCAATTGGCAAGAAGTTCAGTCACACTTTCGGATACGGAAAGATTGACTCGTGGGCTTTGGTCGAGAAGGCCAAGGACTGGGAATTGGTCAAGCCCCAGTCGTGGTACTTTTCTCCTTGGATCCACGTCAAGAAGAACATTCCCGAGGGCAAAGACGGCCTGACTGTGACCTTTGAGGTGACTGAGGATATGCTCAAGGATGCCAACTTTGCCCGTGTGGAGCACGTCACTGTTACCATGAACGTGGAACACCAGCGACGCGGTGATATTAGTGTGGATCTCATCAGCCCTGAGGACGTGGTGAGCCATCTCG
The DNA here is from genome assembly GCA_013266205.1 of Fusarium decemcellulare. Classification (NCBI taxonomy): domain Eukaryota; kingdom Fungi; phylum Ascomycota; class Sordariomycetes; order Hypocreales; family Nectriaceae; genus Fusarium; species Fusarium decemcellulare. Next base: position 43,152 of record JAAGWO010000485.1, read on the forward strand.
CGGTGGCACGAAGACTCGACGCCAAGGCGGAGGGATACATTGATTGGACCTTCATGAGTGTCGTTCACTGGTATGTTATGTCTGGGCAGTTATCGGATCAAGCTAACACTGAGCAGGGGCGAAACTGGTGTTGGAAAGTGGACCATTGTCGTCAGGGATACCGAGAAGAACCAGTTTAAGGGCAAGTTTACCGACTGGCGACTGAAGCTCTGGGGTGAGGCCATCGACGCAGACAAGGCGACCCTGCTGCCCATGCCTGATGCCCACGATGATGACGACCACGACAAGATTGTCTCGACCACGACGATACCCGCTTCTACAACAACAGCGCCCCCTGGTACCAAGGGCACCCTGGTGGATCATCCCACCGACCACCCTGAGCGCCCTACGAAACCTGCCCGACCCAGCGACACGGAAACAGAAGCTCCCTCTAGCACTGACGAGGCCGCCCAGGAAACGACAACAGCTTCATCATCCTGGGTTTCTTGGCTTCCGACATTCGGATCAAAGAAGGTCTGGATCTGGGGAGCGGTCGGACTTATCGCAGCCTTCTGCTGTGGCCTGGGCATCTACTTCTGGATCGCTCGTCGCCGTCGTCTCCGCAACAACCCTCGGAACAACTACGAATTTGAGCTCATCGACGAGGAGGAAGCCGAGGGCTTGAACGCAGGCGAAAAGGTGGCTGGTGGTCGCAGGGCCCGCCGGACCCGTGGTGGAGAGCTGTACGATGCTTTCGCCGAGGGCAGCGATGACGGGTTTGACGACTACCGAGACAACCAGGAACAGTCTCGGTCCCGTGATCGACTGGCGGGAGATGACACGGAGCATTACGCCGTGGGAGATGACAGCGACGAAGATAGTGACGACGACGATAGCGACGAAGAAAGCAGTGATGATGGCAAGGGCGAGACAAGACCCTTGGGCGGCGGGCGTTGAAAGGGATCAAAACCAGCACAGGCAAGCATTGGATCATGATACCGGGCGTCACAGTGGCCTAAGAAACTTGTTGCATGGGATGAATGGAGTTTTTTGACGCTTTTTGTTCATGTTTGTACAGAGTCCTATTATTCAATAGATGTTGGATCGGCGTTTGGATGTTTTCTCTCGGCTAGGTTATCCAACAATGTATTCAAGAATAGCGCTTGCAGCTACAATGCTTGTGAATAATGCCATACTAAGTGTTGTAAATATTCACACTTTGCAGTAGGCTGCAACGATGACCTTGGTGTATGCATATGAGAACTCTGTTAGAAAGTGCAGCTAGTCACCGTCAGAAAATATGGTAATATGAGATAGATCCTCATGCCGTAGTAAAGCTAAGCTTGGCCTTATTCTATAAAAGATTAATATCATATAATAGCTAAGACTTTAGCTTTCTTTATGATAGTATTTTCTAACTATTAGCCTGGTAGTAGGTATATAAGAGTCATGGTTGTGTTAAGATAAGTCGGGTGTTTTTTGATATGCGCGGGCAGCTGTCAAGGTGCTGGAGGATCGTATCAGAGACCCTTGCATTTAAGAGCCGAGGGTGTGTTGATCCAACATATTCCTAGGGCCGTAGTATTCACTTAGTTGCCATTCAGAATGTCTGGACGGAAACCTCACCGATACATATAATTATAAGTTCGCCTTAAAGGCTCGTCTTGTTCAAGGCTAGCTACCTCACCACCTTGGCTCCTCATCTTCCCAAAACGCCATGTCCTTATAAACGCCAAAGTCCAAGTGATCCCAAGGACACATGTATCCTTCACCTCAACTCTCACGCCCTGATTGGGCCCCCCTTCTCCATCTCCTGCACGTACTTCTCCCAGATGTCCACTACTTCACCGTAAAACTCGACGTGCGCATCTGCGAGCCCGCCCAGCTGCGACTTCATCTCGATCCGCTTGATCCGCTCAAAGTCGGCCACTTCCTTGACCACCTCATCATCAAACATGTCGCTGGTCTTGCGCGCACTCTCCACCTCGTGCGTCAGCTCCTCCACGCGCAATTCCAGCTTGCGCGCTCGCTCTCGCCTGGCCTGCTCGTGGTCTACACCGCGCACGTCCTCGATCTTGGCCCGGAGGAAGCCACCCGCACCAGAACTTGTGCTATGGCCTGACTGTAGCGAGTCGCGCTCCGTTGTAGACTTGTTCAGGTACTCGGTCAGCTGCTCGTGGTCGAGCTGCTTCTGTTCCCGGGCCTTAAGAAGCCCCTTGAGTGCCTGTGAGTAGGCCTGCATGTCGCGCAGGGAGCCAAGATAATCCTGGTCGGTGACATCTTTGAGTTTCCGGAGATGAGTCGCTGTATCTTCGATAGAAGCGGCAAATGCATGAACCTCGGGCTCGACATGGGGTTCAAGTGGGATGAGCTTCTGGAACTGCTCTGCGAGGTCGCGAAGATCCACCTCTAGATCTGTCTCACGACGAGCTACACGGGCAATGACCTTTTCGATATGACCCAGATCATCATCAAGCTTGTCGCTCTTGTCCTTGACCTCGATAAACCGGCGATCAGGACGGTGCACCTTGGTAAACGCATTGATAAAAGTATCGGCAAAGTTGTCAAACACTCCGGCGGACCCGGGATCACTAGCAGAGCTTCCCCGCGTGCCCCGACTGCGCATTGTAGCGTTCCAGTCGGGGCTCTCGAGGAACGTGTGCAGGATCGGGGCACGGCGCAGCGTGGGGTGCAGAGACAAACGGACGAGGAAGCGCTGGAGGGAGTGGGCGCGTCGAAGGGTAAAGTCGGAACCGAAGCGGTCGCCGCGGACATACTCCATGCGCTGCTTGTCGGGCAGAGGAGGGACGGCAGCGGCGGGATAATCGCGGGTGAGCTGCTTGTAGAGGAAGACGAAGTCGGTGAAGCGACGACGGACGGTTGTGGTTGAGCGCTGGAAGGAGGAGAAGGTGGACTATGAATCGTTAGCAGTGAAGTGTAGCAAACGAACGAGTATACATACGTGAGTGGTGATCAGATACGACACAAAGGCGTCCTTGGTGCCGTCATTCTCCTTGATGGGGGTGCCCACGGTGCACTCGAGCCTCTCCGAGCCCAGCGACGGGGCATCCGCCTCGATGCCACTTCCAGGCGCAGTCATATCATGGCCGGGCTGCTCAGCAGGAGGAACAGGTCGAGACGTCTGGTCATGGACGTGGTCGCTCCACGTCACATTGGAGAAGTCGTCTTGATCCATGGCCGTCATTACCGAAGGTGACCGGCAGCGCGGGGCCGGATGATGCGAGATGCGGGCGGAGATGAAAGGGTCGCAGGGCGTATGTGTCGCTCGTCAGAAGAGTAAATGAATGAATAAACAGACGCAGGTCAAACGCGAGGCTGTAGAGTGCGAGAGGCTGAAGGTTCAAAGTGGGCGGAGTTGGCGGAAGGTTGAAGCTTGAGACGAGTCGTAAGGCAAGCGCAGTGGGCGTGGGGAGCTGGATGTGGCGCAGGGACCACGTCAAAGATGGAGGGGGACTTGGGTGAGATCTCGCTCAGCCAGCGACAGTGTCTTTGGTTGAGTGGTTTTTGGCTGAGAAAATGCGAGATTGTGTCAGACAAGAAAAGAGGGCTTTGAGATCAAATTTTGTTATCAGCAGTTGCCATTGTCAGTTGGCCATCACTCTAGGCATCCTCAATCCAGGTAACTCTCTACCAAGGATCTGCGTACTGAGGCTGGGCCACGATGACGCAGTCAGCTCCATCTCCATCTCAGGCTTCCGCATTCAGCTTAACCCAGGTCAATCGAGGCATCAATAACAATACAAACAAAACAGCTCAATTGGCAATTAATATTCATAAAAAGCAATGCATTCTATACCTACATAGACCCACTCCCAATATGTACAAATAAAAAGTGCAGTGGAATCTATTGCTTTCCTGTGTCGAGAGTTGTCTATCCCAAGTAGTAGTAGTGGTGGTTCTCGTCCGGTCCTCTCGGTCTCGAGGGCCCGTTTTGATACAGCGCCTTTCCCATCCCGCCCTGATGCCATACCATACAGTCAGTCATACATATGAAACAACTCCCAATTTCAAGTTTCGTTCGTTGTACATGGAGCAAAGCCTCAGCGTCTCATTACGCTTACTTCTGCTCCTGCTGCTTCGACGCGCCAGCGCTTGCTCGGAGTTCTGCCTCCACCATCTCGGCTGTCTCAGCAGCCTTGTTGAGCTCCTTCTCAGCCTCAACCATCTCGCCAACTTGCTTGGGACCAAGGCCCTCGGCCTCTGCCATTGCCTGACGCTCCTCCTTCTCGTCAATGTCGTCCACATCTCGAGGAGTAGCAAACCCAGAGCTGGTGCTGGCGTGGTCCTGTTCTGCCTCATCCTCAATGAGATCCTGCTGCTCCTTGATGACCTCGAGTCGCTGCTTGTTGGTAGCGGCACCCTCGGCGCTGTGAACCTCAA
>JAAGWO010000487.1:0-63996 GCA_013266205.1 Fusarium decemcellulare
ATAAAGCTAAAATTAAGAAAACCTATTTATACTATATAAACTAGATTTCTAAGCCGAGGGATTTTTTTAAAATTCTAGATAAAATATATTAGATAGTATTAGCTATACTATTCTTTAAAATACTTTTCTGAGACTTTTTATTAATTTATTTAAGCTTTTAGGTTATCTAGGGTAAGGAGATTTTCCTTAGTTAATTTTAGCACAGTGTACTGACCCACTCGCTTGTCTGACTCACTCGCTTATCAACCACGTTAGCTGGCTTTTTTTGTCTGAATTTCACGAGATGCTACGGTAATAGGAACGAAAAGAGGAATATTCTGTAACAAAACAAATTGAATAAATGGTCTCTTCTGAAGCTCTTACTTTGGCACCAGAACATGTGAATTAATGCAAAATACAAAACCTCTGTCGAAGCACTCTGCGCAGAGGAGTTCATCCGTAGCTTTGCACTCGACACAATGGTAACCTTGACCGTCCTGGACAGGCAAGGCACAAACGTTACACCACCCCATCCCCGCATCAAATGGAACTGAGACCGCATCGCTGGGGGGAGGGTCATAGCGAGTGACATCATCAGACTTTGAAACGCCAGCTTTATGGCCCTCCTCTTCCAGTAGTTGGATGATCTCCAAGTTGCCGGCACGCCGTGCCCACCACAGTAAAGAGCAACCTACTGCCGCCCACGGCTCAACAGATGCACCTCTACTGATGAGACGCTTCACCACTTCCAGGTGTCCGTTCGCTACCGCAGAGAAGAGTGGACTTGAGCCCATCCAATCCTTAGAGTCCGGGTTTACGGAGTCTTCGGATAGGAGAAGTGCAACTACTTCGGCGTCGCCAAAGCGGGAGGCGAGGAAGAGGGGCGTCTGGCCATAGTAGTTCCCATGATTGGCATCGACCTGGGGAACTCGAAGCAACAACTTGACCACCTCGGCATTCCCCATCCCTACTGCGATATTTAAGGGTCTTCCTCCGCCCTTATTAGCAATGTTGATAGTGGTCCCGGCCCCATAGTCAAGTAGGAGTTTGACCATCTCAACACGGCCGTTTTCCGACGCAGAGAATAGCGGCGTTGAGCCGAAATTAGTTGTAGCCAGGAGCAGAGAATGCACAGTTTCGGCTGCATGTACGAGAATCCGCTTGGCGACATGCAAATTTCCGTTCCTTGATGCGGCGTACAGAGGCGTCCATCCATCTTCATCAGCGACCTGCAGAGTAGTCTGAGCTCCATGATCAAGCAGTAAGTCCACGAGATCACCATGGTCGCCTTCTCTCATAGCTGCAGCAAGTAGTGGAGTTGATCCGTCTTGAGCTGCAGTCGCGATTGTAGACTCAGCTCCGTGTTCAAGAAGAAGGTTAACCACCTCAATATCGCTTTGACGTGATGCAGCATATAGCGGCGTCCATCCTTCTTCGTCTACAACTTGTAAAGAAGCCTGTGCTCCATGATCAAGTAGTATTTGTACCACCTGCGCGTGATCGTTACACGATGCAGCAAAAAGCGGCGTCCACCCTTCTTTATCAGCAATTGAAATGGTAGCTTGAGCTCCGTGGTCAAGTAAAATATCCACCACCTCGGCAGAACCGTTGGACGATGCAACAAAAGGCGATGTCCATCCATAATTATCGACCGTTGATACCGTTGCCTGAGCTCCATGCTCCAGTAGCACCTTCACCACCTCGGCGTGGCCACCAATCGATGCAGCACAGAGTGGTGTCGTGCCGGTATTATCAACAACTTCTATTGCAGATTCTGCTCCATGATCGAGTAACAGTCTAACCACCTCGGCATGGCCCGAGCTGGATGCCATGCACAGAGCCGTCATCCCTTCGAAACCCCTGGCCGTGAACGTAGCTCCTGCTCCATGTTCGAGCAATAATTTAGCCACGCCAGCATTACCCAAATGGGATGCATATTGAAGTGGCGTATGTTTATTCACAACGGTAGTCATCGAAATGTCATGATCTCTCTCTAGAAGCGCTCTGGCAACTTCAACGTTGTCGTTGTGCATGGCCAAGAAAATCGGTGGCCAACCCTGATTGAGTGCCGTCGTCGCCATCATTTCAGGGGTCGCTCTTTCAAGAAAGACTTTGACTAATTTGGGGGGAGCCCATGACAAGGCCATCATCAAGGGTGTAAGTCCGCCCTCACGCTCGGCTGTCATGTCGGCCCCCTCATTTAGGAGCTTGCTAGCCACCTCGGCGACGCGATCAGCCCCTAAACTCTGTAATACCGAGCCGGACAGCAAGAAATCCAAGGGTGTAAGCCCTTCTAAGCCTGTGGCTGCTGTGCTAGCTCCCTTCTCTAGCAGGAGACTGACCACTTGAATGTGGCCCCTTAAACATGCTAGGTGTAAAGGAGTGTCTCCGTGGTCACCCCGCGTTGATGGGCTCGCGCCGCTTTCCAGCATTAACTTGACCACTTCGATCTGACCATATCCTGCCGCTATGTGCAGAGGCGTATAACCTAAGTTAGTTGCAGCAGCCATGTCCGAACCCCTTTCAATAAGGAGTTTGCAAGCTTCGGCGTGTCCTTCCAATGCCGCGCCATATAGGGCTGTACACCCTGCATTGTTCTTAGCCGCGCAATCGGCTCCATTGTCCAAAAGCAGCTTGATAACATCTACAGATCCACCGACGGCAGCTAGACCCAATGGGGTGAGCCCATCTGGGTCTGCAACTGCGACGTTGGCCCCCATCTCAAGGAACTTGGCCACGACATCAACCATTCCCTTATGGCATGCGAAAAAGATGGCCGACCTTCCCCACTCTCCAACCTCATTTACATTCTCTCTAGTGACAAGATTCTTGGCCATTTCTGTCCATTTCAGATCCACAACGTACTGCAGCGGTGTGGCGATGGGTTGATCTGATTGTTCCGTAAACTCGGCTGGCAACTCCCTGTATCCGAAGAATCGTAAGAGAGAATGCCACACAGGGCTGTCTTTGCTCAGAAAGGCCGTAGAAAGTGCAAGAATCTCAGCATTGGTCTGAAAGCCTGCGTCGACATGTGGATACCAGAAATAGGACGCATACCATCGAAACGTTTCGCCAAGACTCCGTTGGTTGACTTGATCTTCCCAGACTTGAAGCAAGCTAAGATACTGGAGGCAAGCTTTCGCGAGGACCGTGTGGTGAGATTTCTCGTAAAAGCTCTGCAGCTGGTGATTTTGTTGGACCCAACTGGGAATAGGAAGCCGACTTAGCAGGTACTGCCGAACGGAGAAGTGCGTTATATGGACAGTTCGGTGGCCTATAAAGTCGGAATCTGGGTGAACCTTGACTTCCACCAGTGGGCCGCAGAGGCCAACTATTTCAGTCTTGATATAGTCCTCATCCACGGCATCGGGAAGGTCATCAACATCCAGTTCCTCAAACTGGGTCATGAGTACAGCCTCGGTGACTTCACAGACAGTCAGGTCTCGGCGGGCAAAAGCGGTCCAGCGCAGGATTTCAAAAGCCCTGTTTCTTTCCCACTCCCCCATACGCGTAATTTTCATCCAATTATAGTCGTAGAGACGGTCAAGTCCAGTTGGGGTGTTCTCAATCACTTCATGGAGTCGTTTCTTGTTCATGCCTCTTCGAAGACCTTCTTCCTGCATCTTCAGCCAGAGGAACTGTCCTTGACACCGATCTGTCATTGCTTCCGAGAGTGCCGACCGGAAGTCTTGGCTCTTGTTTGAGAGCTTCCTGTCGATGATGGACTGAGAGAATGCAGCAGTATCGGATCGAACATCTTCGGGCACAATCTTGTACTCGATGAAACATTCTTCCGTGTCGTTGATGAGGGTATGCCTGATCTCGGGCTCATCGCGACTTACAAAGAGCAGCCGGACGTCAGCGTCGGCAACTGTATCGATTACATCGGACAAGAATCGAGAAACCGATGTGCTGCTATTACCGGTGGTGCTGTTCTCGCTCAAATAGGCGCATTCGTCCAAACCATCGGCGATGAACGTACAACCAGGCACAGCATGAATGAGCGATTTGAAGAGTTTGACGATTACTGCTCGTGATGCAATCTGATCAAAATCAACCTCCCAAGCCTTGTAGACGTGATCGAATGCGGTTTCATGGCGAGCAATAATCTGAGAAATCCAGGACCGTAACGCCAAGTGGGGGTTTTCGCGGCTTTCAAGATCGGATGTGAAGAAAAAATGCGCAACGGGGGTACCGAGACTATTTGATAAATGTTCAACGATGCGGGCGCAGAGGATTGTCTTTCCAAACCCGGCTGGTCCGTTGATCCAAAGCAGTCTCGGTTCAGACAAGGGTTCTGGAGCAGCCCAGGTAATGAAAGAAGGCCGATCAAATATCCAAGCACATGTGCCATCAACTCTCTGCTGAATCGAATCCTGGTATCGATCGTTGGGAGACGACTTGCCGAGCCACGCATGAATCTCGCGACGGGCATCGGCTCCGTAATGTTAGCCATGCAAGGTCATGGTTGAATGCGATGGATGACTTACTGCGAATCCCACGTTCAATTTTAGCCAGCATCTCGCGTACGTCAGAAAGCCACGAGTGGTTCGGAACTGGAATTCCATCTGGCATGAGTTAGACATGTGTCACTTCGTGTTTGGGACAACCATACTCCCTGCTGCGACGAGCTTGTTTGTTGCATGTTCGCTCTTCTCAGTGTTTGGGGGCACCAAGTTGTGCAGCTCTTGCACCAGTTTCTCAAACAGCTCAACTCGCTCAACGCACCCATCCTTGCCCCATAGCGCCCACGCCAGCTTGCGTCGCCTTGATGTGGAGGCTGGACCGTGGGGCCGACCGTCGTCAAGGTGCTCAGTTGTTCTCCGCAACTGTGCGTTGTCGCAGATGGTTTTGGCAATGATAGAAAGCATGTCCGTCACCACTGTAGCGGTGCCCTTGTCGTCGAGCCCGGGATGGTGATTAGGCATCAGCCTGCCCTGCTCAATCCCCACGCCAGGGCCCCATCGCTCGAAACGAGCCTTGGCAGCCCGGAAACGTGTGTCCAGCGCATGAGCGTCGGCCCCGAATGCCTGGTACAACTGGAACTTGTTGACGGTCTCTAGACACGAGTTGAAGAGACCCGCGATTCCAACAACGCCGACAACGAGGCCGGCCGTCTCCATGTTGAGGTTGAGTTGAAGTGCGAAGTTGGGCCCGGGCCTGACGAGGGGCGTAGAGCGTTATATTTCCGTGATGAGCCACTCATGCATGATGACCTAGCAAGGCTGACTAGACCTCACCTGATGCATTGATGCCTGGCAACTATCTCGAGTAGAACATTAGAACATAACGTAGAAAATAGTAGACAAATTAAAACTCTCCGGGCCACCCCATAATTTCAACCTGCTATCAACCCTCAGATGCACCCACCTCCGCTGGGCCACTGCCTGGTGGCATCACCCCTTAACCAAAACGACAGCTTAAATCATTATTTCGACACTGCTACTCGCACCATTGTTTCGTTCTGGACCAATATTCCTCCTCGGAATGCAGCAGCACCAGGGTGGCTATTAGAGTGACCGCCACCATTTGGCACGGTAACAGTAGCAATGTTACCATGACGCCCATCAAGCGCGTGGCTTTCAAAGTCGTCAGAAATAGATCCACTGCCACTTTCGCCGGGGCTTGCAAGTTCGTGTGTTGAGCTCGTTGCGCCCTTTGGCAAATTAGTGAGCCTGATTGATTTCTTGGTCTGGCTTCGGCTGTAGGACTGGCCGTAATTCTTCGATCCGGAACCGATGGTGGAGCCGGGGTTCCCGCAGCCAAAGATATACAAGCAAGCGGGCCGAATCGTGGGAAGGCAAGCTGGGCAACCATTGTCAGTAACAACCTCTAGTCGACATGAGTGAGGTAAGCTTACTTGAAATTGTCACCAGATTCACCTCTACCGTTGCCCAAAGAACAATGGGAGCCATGTTCCAGTCCAGATCAGCCGACGTGATGTCATATTTTGAACAAACATCAACAATCACTATTCCGGCAATACAGACCCTGATGCACCCAACCCTTAGTAAACTGAACCGTTTAAGGATCACGCCAGTCCAAGAACTTACAAGATGCCAAACATAAACATTAAGATGATGCATATCTTTTGTAGCAAGGGCAGCTGGAGCTTCTGAATCTGCACAATGGGCAGGATCAAGATGGCGATATCGATCAGCACATGGGTGAGGACTGTGCCAAAGAAGAACTTGGTAGCGTCGATAACACAATAGCCATCCTTGATCGAGTCGTCCCAGACATACTCAATAGGGAAACATTGTAAGGAGGTAAGGAATATCTGTCAGAGGTCCCAGTTAGTTACCACATCCTTAAGCCAGCCCGATATACATACCCGAATGAGAATCCAAATAATCGAACATCCCATCAAGACCTGGATAGCAATCTTGATATTGGAAACCCGAAACATGCGCCAGTAAAAGAACAAGATCGACATTTTGGCGAAGAAGAGGGCGAATGCGTATATGTATTCGATGAAAAACATGTACTTTTTGGTGATGTAGTTTGCTTCCTCCATTGTCATGCCTTCGACCTGGTCGGAATGCAAGCCAAACCCTCTTTCGACCCCTAGCACGCAGTTAGTATCAAAACATTTCCACCCACATACCCGGTCACATACACAAAGGAATCATGACAGCCCATGCGATTGCTGTTGCCTGAGTCGAGAGTTAGAAAAGGTGCCCACCAAGACCAGGGCAGGGGTAACAAACAAAGCAGCCGATCGCGAAGTAATCATCCCACCAAAAGCCGGTGCGGACAACTCTCCGACTTATAATGCGTAACAGGAGGAAGACTGCAGCAGCCGGAAAGGTAACAAACTCGGCCGCCAGGAGATCTGGCTGTCTAGATTGCATCTTGACGCTTGGTGAGAAACACGGATAAGGCAATTTGAAACAAAAGACAAAAAACTCGGACGATATCTTTATGTTAAGCTGGAGCGCAGACGAACGAGTTGTGGGGCCCGGCATGTTGATATATGACTGGTATTGTGCCTTGCGCAGGCGATCGGTTATCTCAACCGGTGGGGATGCCCATCGCACAGCGCATCCAGGGGCAGCCCTCTATTGTGGCGCAACAGTGGTAACAGATTTTCAACTGCCGAGTCCATCGACTTGGTTAGTCGATCATCTGTGTCAGGGTCCTCAACGGCCCGTTTTCCGGGGCCGGGTCCAGTGCTGCCGACCCGGTCGATCTTGTGGCTGATTTGTTACCCATGTCAAGGAAAGCAAGCTGCCAAAGCCTCGCCATCAGATCTTTAGTTGGAGTTGACTTTCCTCGGTTCTTTGTAAACTCTAAACATTTTCTTGGTTTTTTATCACATTGGGGTCGGCATCGAAGTATGTCCATCATATCACACACGGGAGTAGCAAGAGATCATGTCAAAGTAAAACTCACCAGCAATTCAAACTGATCTCCTTAAGGGACTTTATTCATAAGGCCAGGATTTATATGCAACGCTGTTCGTGCCTCATTATCAGTCTAGGAATGTTGGGCCGGCAGATTTACCTTGAGACAGTTGCGACTTTGGGAAACGCCTGCATAAGGAGAGGTTCAAAGCGCAAGCCGAGAGACCATAGCGGCGCAAGTCGGTCGGGCACTAACAACCAACATCGAGTTGCTACAGCACGGGCCTTCGCTGCCACAATCTTTCCAACCATTCGGAATTGGTGCTTCCTGGCCCGGCGCTTATTAGCGCGCACAATGTGTAAGTGAGGCGTTTTAAGGTCCTGATCAGAAACCGGCATGGCGGCTTCATGATTGGCGATCTTCATGAGTTGGCGAGACGGCAACAGGCCAAGCAATTTGTATCAGACGAGGAGAATGTCATCGATCTGCTGCTTTGGTTCACGTCGGCCTTATGAATTTGTATCTCCAAGCTAGTCCGAAGCCGGTGAGCTAGTGAGCCTTGAGAAAAGGGGTACACCAGATATGGCCAGTGGGCTTTGTGGCGTTTGATCCGGATTCAAGAGCCCGTGTAAAGCGAAGTAACCTTGCACGGGCAATATTGATCCGAAAGTCCAGGAGCTGACGCTGGTAGTGATGCCAAGTCCTGTTTTTAGAGGAGGTAATTCTGCCGCCTCGCCATAATGCAAGTGACAGAAATTGAACTTGATGGCGCTCGGTGTGCTGATCCGAATGCCCAACGACAAGCCACACAAAATTTGGTCAATTCCACTCTTTCAGTTCCCTGAAACCATTGCGTCAATGCATCAGAACCAGAATCAGCTCATTTTTCACCCTCCCGGGTCGATGGACGCATCTTGAACGCCTCGGCGCCATGAATGCAGGCAATCGGGTTTTAGGACAGACGAGGGCTATGCCACTACAGTCTCATTCCACCAGGATTACAAGTGGCTACCAACATGGAACATCTTGCTAGAATCTTGGCTTTGTGAACACAGCCTGCACTCTCTACTCTGAGAAGAGAGTACAGAGAATGATATAATTCTGCATGATAAATAAGGGGCAAGACCAGCGCGACGAGACATAAACAGTTATAAAATTCCGACTGGGTTTAGAATAAAGCTCCTCCAGGGTCGAATTATGGCTCAGCAGTGAAGCATATTTAGGAATAACTGCTCATCAACTGCTTTGTAAAGAGGCTGCTAGACGTTTGGGGATTGGTGAATCCACTGAATCCACCGCGTGCAATCATTCGTGCCGAGTCTTCGGGGGGACTTGCCAGCACTTCTCCAGTATTAATGATGTGGGAGAAGGTGCACTCAGCAATTTGTCCTATTTCTACTATTCCTCTCAGTTGCTTCTATAGTCGTGAATAGGGTATGATGTCGTCCTCGTTCCATCATTTTGTGAGAACATGTGCTTATCCACGGCATCTTCACAACTACAAATGTTGCATAAATTGAAACCAGCATTAATTTTACCTCTTGCAAACGCATGCTCCAGCCTATTGGTTACAGCTGCTATACTATCTCAGACGCAGGAAATGCGGTGCACTCTGTACCTCTCATGTTATCCGGATCAGCCATGGTTATTCCGACATTATTCCGCACATTCCATGGCCATTGTGGGGTTTGGCTGGGTCTATGTTTTGTCGGATGATCTCCGGGGGCTTCCGGGCTTCCGGGCTTCCGTGTTTCACCCAGGGCCTGGCTATGGAACTATTGTATGCCGAGAGTCATCCTGACTTTTTTTCTCTTCCTCAAACACAATTTGCAAAGCCAAGGAAGGAGGTGGTGCGGCACACATCTTTCTCAAGTTAGAAGATACTTCGCTAATCGCTAAGATACCTTGACCCCAGAGCTACACCGCCCGCGTGGTAAGTACTTTTGTTATACCGAAGGTCTCTTATCAGGTCACTCTTTATCGTTGATGTGCTATTGGTTTGAGCTCGACCCACAAGTTCGCGATGTGAGAGGCCGCAACAGGGCAAACTGGATATCAGAACCTCGGCTGCATACCTATTTCCATCTGGTCTGAACTCAAGCGCGATTCTTGGGCTACACTAGTCTAGTAATTCGGACATGGCCGACCCGCGCCGTCTTTGATCGCCCATGTCGCTGGGGAATGCCGGCAAGTGGGCCAAGGTTCCGCTTCTACCCTGAAGTTTCGACGGTGGCATCGAGAGGTACAGTGTGATGGGAGGGTAGATCATAACTCTAAAACACATCTTCGGGGAACTGCATGGCACAAGATCCAAGAAACCAACGTCCATGGGTAGTCCATGAGGTTGATGATCACGCTGCTTTGCCGATTCTAAATAGCCGTCGCTTCCTCTCGAATCGGGATGAGAATGTACAGATAATTAAGCAAGGCGAATGCCTGACAAACGTCCAGGCATCACTTTTGATCAAGAGCTCTCTGAAAACTAAATGGGAAAATGAAAGCGCATGGCATTGCGTCAATAACTGGTTGGATACAAATAATTGGACGGTTGGTGTGGTCGTCTTTTCCCTGACAGAACTACTAACCCGGGGTGTACACGGGAACCTTTGTGCGAGGTCGATCGAGGGTTAGGTATCATCAGAAAAACACATGCTCTAGGCTAGAAAAAATGGTCAACAGAGACCCAAAGACACTAGAACCATCCTAAGGCCATGTCTGATATATGTAGCTTGAATACTATTAGCCGTATGTAGCTAATGCACATAGTAGGGCTGGCTAGTCAAGGGATGTTCACCGCCAGTATTGATTCGTCAGTAACTTCTGAGGGTTATCACAATTCGACTGCTAGGGCCAGTGAAAATACTCCAGAACGTCTGGTGACGGCCGGATCTCAGCTAGACTTACGGAGTAGTTGGCTCTAACATTTCTGCCCTAAATGGTCGAGAAGCTCAGGTGCGCCCGATCATGGAGACCACGTCAGGCCGTTGGGTATCGCACAGCATCGCCATAGCAATGCTGACTAGTCCAAACTGTAATTGCGAATGCACGCACCTTTGACTTGTCTATAAGGATCATCAAGGATGATCAAGTCAGACACACGTGTGCGCATACGCATTGCCGAGTCCAGATGACGGAAAAAAATCCCTCAAAGACGATAGCGTTTCCGCAACAGGTGATAATCGTCGGCGGATATCCGAAATTCGGTCTAGCTTACGTCTAGCATAATTCGTATCGTCGCCGGGGCCAACCAGCTAACCATTTCCTTCGGGTTTCAGAGGGCATGGCCAATCTCCGTGCGCCGGGATGACGCTGCTGCTAGGGTCGAAAAGTAAAATGAGAGTTGGTCAACTGCCGGGATTCTGACAGCGGACTACTACCTACTCTGCTGATCAACAAGGAATCTATGATTATCGAACCGGCCATCAAGACGAAGCAATATCTTGGTCGGCTTCCAAATCTATATAGCGAATCGCGGATATAGTCACGAAGAGTAGAAGAGGTTGCAACCATTTGAAATCATCTAAACACGTGTCGTTTTCGGCACTCCGAATCTCAAACGGCCAAAGCATCATGTCAATAGGTTCAGCTACAGAGGTTTCAGCAACCATTGGCCGATAATTGAGATTTGTTGAAGCGTGCCCAAGGGTACACCACCCGATCTAGTAGCGAAAACCGAACCCCAGGGGCCGGCAATCGACCCTGATCCCTCCTCCACACTTCCCCAGGTTCTTGGGGTCGGCGTTGGTCTCTCGCATTCGATAGACTTGGCTCACTATCGGCCCACATGGAGAGCCTTCCCTGTAAACCTTGTTAATGAAACGAGTCTAGTGCGGGAGGGTTGGTTGACTGCCGGCAAACTTGGATACCCCTGACGACCAGTGTCGGGGAACAAATACCTGACAATTCCGCCCGACGGGGCCGCCCACATGTTCTTGGCTCAAGTGTTTGTCGCAATTCGACACCGACCAAAATGTCGACGACGTCGTCAACATCACCAGCACCCCCGTTTTTCGAGCTGAGCTGGTCCATCCTCAGCACCATCTGCATCGCCAATGTTCTTTTCGGGCTCCTTGTCTGTGCTATCACCAGGTTTACTCCTTTGGCCTTCGTACCAATCATCTCATCCGCCGCTGGAGCCATCGCGAATGGCCTCGCTTACTACACCAATTACGGAGATCATCCAATCGTCGCCACGGCTGTAACCTCGGTCCTTGGAGACGTTCTCTGGCCGGTACGAATATTATTTTTTGGTGATTAAAGTTGCATGATCAACTAACAGCTTATCTCAATGTTCAGATCCAAGAAGTTGGGCTCTTGGTCTACAGCTACATCATTTTGCGACAACTCCTTACTGGAACCCGCTGGCGAGTGTTCAACGGGCTGTTTTGGGGCATCGTATCGTCCATAGTCGTGATCCGCGTTGTCATCATCGTCTTCCGGGTGCAATACATTCTCCACGGCGACCCAACACATCGAATCACCGTCAACTACGTCCATATTGGATATTTTGGCTTCATAGCTATTCTTGAATGCATCAGCGCCTACTTCCTGATTACCACGCTTATCGCCGTGGAGCGTACTTCATTGCAAGCTGCACTTCGCGTTGGCCTCTTTAGATACTTGGCACGAAGCACGGAAATGCGAGTGGCTCTTCTCGCATTGCAGGGTGTGTTTCGAACTGTTACACATTCCATTAAGAACCCAGGTCAGCAGGTTAGCAACATAGGCAGTCAGCTGGACCGATTTGCCTACGCCATTCTGTGTCTTTTCCCCGTTGTCTTATAGTAGGTGTTTGATTTATTCCCTACCTCTCGATCTCCTGGAAGCTGCGAACTGACCATGCGTATAAAGTATCGATTTACTGGCATCAAAGATCAAGTCTGCAGACCACGTCAACGGGCTATCATCCCACACCGACCTAAACGCAAAGAGCCACTCAAGAAATGGGCAAGAAAGACTGAGCAAGGTGGTTTCAGTTAAACTAAAACCAACTGAAGAGGGGGTTCACGCGTCAACGGCGGTAACTCGACGGCATAGTTCACAGGAGTGCATCATTGAAATGGGTTCCATTCGGACGGGCCAATCTGACGTTTGATTTGACAGCTGGATGTCAGCGAGTTCTCGACTCATCCCTCCTCCCTCACAACCGGACTACGCCCTTGAACCTCCCGAGCACCATATCTGGTACAAAGACTCAACAGTTTCTAGGCTGTTCCAATTATAGTTGCCATGTCCACCTAAAACTCACAGGTCTCGCTACCGTTAGCGCTGCTGGAACACCATAATACTCGAACGCGAATCATGGCAACAGTCGCTGAGAAGACAAAGTGAGACCGACACGAAGAATGCTCGCACCGAGCTATTGATGGAATCAGGAAGCAAACAAGACATGGCGTTACATTGCAGAGTCGCGGTTGGATATTTCTTTATCCGCCATTCCATGGACTTGGTGGTAAAATATACCTACCTCCTCTTTTATGAGTACGTTGTGGCAGCAAGAACGGTATTAAGACAATATCCCCATTCTAACCCTATTAGGATTTAGCTTTTCTAATCAGCAGCGACTTTAATCGTCTCGAACTACTTGAGTATCCGACAAAATATACTACTGGTCCCGGCTTGTTGCAACTGCAGAGATCGTGGGGTTTCGAACGGCGGGCAAAGCAAGGAACCCCATTGCTGGAATTACTGGGGATTTAGCCTAAACATAATCAAATCGACTGCCTAATCCGACTCTGGAGCTTTATCCTCCTTGTCCCAAAGCATGCTTTTGCAGACGAATTTCCACGAGACATCGATGCCGCATCACACTATGGCGTGTGTGGGTTATATATAGAGCACAGACTTGCTGTATGAAAGTTTACTCTTTCTTGTCTATTCAGTAACACTATCCGTAATTTGTAGTAGTATTACTTTGTTCCGTAACTCCACCATGAAAGCAACCTTTTTCTGTTCTTTACTCGCCCTTGTTCCTGTGACATGCGCTCAAGTCGTTGGCTCGGCATTTGGCTTCGCCTCAGGCACTACCGGGGGAGGATCAGCAACACCCGTTTATCCAAAGACCAACCAAGAGTAAGCGATTCGTGTCCTACACCGCCCTACCGATTTGAAAAACTTGGAAAAGGCACATATTTGCTTTTCAGAAGATTGCTGACCGACCCAGGCTCTACTCTTATCTGACCGACGGCTCAGCTCGTGTCATTATGATCGACCGAACCTTTGACTTCCGCCAGGACGACGGTAGTACAACCGCACAGTGCTGTAGTGACGATCGGACTACTAAATGTCCGGGCGGGAGTTCTGCTGGTCAGTTATGGATTGGCGACACTTGCGACTCGGGCACATGGCAGACTTGTACATACTACAACGCTCCTAGGACACCCATTGATGTCAAGAGCAACAAGTCGATTGTTGGTGTAGGAACCAAGGGTGTGATCCGTGGAAAAGGTCTGCGATTCCGTGGCGGTGTCAAGAACATCATTGTCCAAAACATCCACTTCACGGTACGTCGGGGGAAGCCATGGTATCAACTCATTCTTCTGTGTTCTGATGAACGTCGAACAGGAGCTGAACCCCCAATTTGTCTGGGGTGGCGATGCCATCACCCTGGATGACTGCGACATGATCTGGATCCACAGGAACAAGTTCTCCCTGGTCGGCCGCCAGTTCATCGTCTCTGGTTGGGGCCCTGCCGGGCACGTCACCATCTCGGATAACGAATTTGACGGCAGGACAACCTGGTCCGCGGGCTGCAACGGCAAACACTACTGGAGCTTGTTGCTGATCGGTAAGAAAGACTGGTATACCTTCTCTGGAAACTGGATCCACGATGTCTCTGGCCGCGCACCCCATGTCGGTACTGGCGACTCTGCTATTTACATGCACGCCATCAACAACTATTTTGAGGTGACGGCTTCCATGTCATGATCGGATTTTGAAGCTCTTGTTGACACTGTGACATAGAACATTGGCGGCCACGCCTTCGACATTTCCGAGAATACCAACGTTCTCATCGAGGGGAACTACTTCCAGAATGTCGATACTCCCCTCACTTCAGGAAGCTTCACATCGGGCGGCCAGATATACTACATACAGACTGTTGCGGAAGCCAGCGACGCAAGTGACGAACTTGGCTTTATCCCAGAGTGGAACCGCCTTGGGGGCAGTAGCGGCACTGTCAAGACTATCGTCAGCCAGAACGTCCTCAATGCGTTCAAGTCGTTCAGAAATCAGATTACATGGCAGCACTGGAAGGTTGAGAATGTGCCCGCTAATGTCAAGGCTACTGCTGGCGTTGGCAAGCAGTGAGGAAGCTAGTAGTGTCTCTTTCAACTGAGATGATAGTTTCAACATGGTATCAAGTATTTCTCGCTTAGTACGGGATGGTAACGGGCCTGAGTGCGTCATGAGGGGTCAAGATATGACAGTGTACAGACCGCATTGGGAGTTTGCGCCCGAAGACGATCGGAGACCATGTCACGTAGCTTGACAATAACTTTTTGGAAAGCCAGGTAATTCGCAAGGGATATCGGTGGCGCGTCTACGTGCTGTCAATGTGTTGCGCCTTGAACCCCGATGTTGCGTTCCCCAGACTAGAGCAAAGCCCAAGTCAAGTAATTGCCTACGATTGTGAATTAAAACAAAAAGGGTCTCGAGGTGTATTAAGGTCAGGCAGGTAGCTAAAGTGGGAGTTAGGGTAGCCGACGTCCCAGGAATAAGCAGGTAGCAGATGTGTCGGTTAATGCTCCCGGCAGGTCGTTGACGTTTCCGTGGCCCTATTACAGTCTGCAATAACGGTACTTTTATTCGCAAAACCCCAAAAGCAGAATCCCAACCTTGCATCGGAACAGTCGGTATTCGTGAGGCACTCCGCGTTCGGATCACCCAGTGCAAATGCCTCTCATGCAGAAGGGGTTGGCTCCTCCATTAATGGCTTGACAGTCGGCGTTTACTCGGCGTTGGGATCAGTAGCAACGCAAGTTCCGGCATCGCAGAAAGGTGTAGCTCCATCACATTCGGCATCCGTCGTACACTCCGCGTTGGGATCGGTAGCAACACAGGTGCCTGCATCACAGAAGGGGTTGGCTCCTCCATTAATGGCTTGACAGTCGGCATTTGTAGTGCACTCTGTCTGCGCTCGGCAAACGCCGCTATCGCAAGTCTGCCCTGCGACAGTGCAATCGCTGTCAACGGCGCATGATTGCTGGGCCACGCAGGTGCCTGCCTCACAGAATGGGGTAGCCCCATCACAGTCGGCATTGCTATTGCAACCAGCGTTGGGATCAGTAGCAACGCAGGTGCCGGCATCGCAGAAAGGTGTGGCTCCATCACAGTCGGCATCCGTGGTGCACTCATCGGGCTCAGGAGCAGCGGTTGTAGTAGTAGAAGCGTCGGCCGTTGCGGTGGTAGTCGTAGCCTCGGTAGTCGAGAATTCGGTAGTCGAAGCAGATGAGCTCGAAACAGTCTCGACCGAAGTGGTGGAGGTCAGACTTGCGGTCGCGGTCTCCGTCGTGGTCTCCGTCTCCGTCTCCGTCTCCGTGCTCGTCTCGGACAAGGTTGAGCTGGTGGCGCTGAGACTTTCAGTTACAGAAGACAGTTCAGAGGTCTGGGATGAGGTGTATGACGCTTCAGACGTAGTGGTCAGACCTAGGTTTGCTCCAGTTAGCGCGTCTCTTCGACCACGTCCGTTTGTTGTTTGATACTTACTGGTAGGCCTGCATGGTCCAGCAATGGCCGAGTTTAGGCCAAAGAGGCCGACAGCCAGCGGAAGCAAGATGCGAGAATGCATTTCGGCTAGCAGCGAGGTATAAAACGAGTGACGATGAATAAATATGCCCCCGGAGGAGAAAACAACAGACAGAACGAGTGACGAGGGTGAGTTTTAAAGGTGCAAAGTCGGCCGGCTCGGGCAGGCCTTCAAGAGAAAAGGTACAATATAAAAAAAGAAAACAAGAGTGTCGTGTTGCCCCTGACTTCGCTTCCCCAGACCCAGTTCTTAGGCTGAGCGAGTGTTGGATGATCATGGTTGGCCACACCGATAGTTAGCTCTAGCACAGAAGTTGCAGTGCCTGGTTGGCCAGAAACTGTAGACACCCACATTTCAAATCTGCGGATTGCCAATAGTCTCTGGGCTAGTGACTGCTTGACCTAACACGGCTGGTGAGCTGAATCCGATACAGGGGCAGCTAATCTCAGCCTCAGTCTGGCGGCCCAACCCCGCGATCTGCCGAATTGCGACGGACCGAGTCGCGTCCACGGCTTTATCTTATCTGTTCGTTATCTTATCGATGCTGCTGAGTCATCTTGGTCTCTGTCAGCTCCCGGGTAGTCAAGATGTCCGAATAAAATCACCTATTTTACCTATTTTTTCTATCTAAAGCATCGCAATAGTAGTCAAATAAGTTCAGTAAAACTATTCCACTGAAACTAAATCATTAAGCTCGCATTGACTGTGCTTCTGCCCTCCATTTGAAAGTCTGATACTTGCCAGTACTTTGAAACCTTCCTTTGATTTCGTCCATGCTTTTTTCTAGTGGCTGCAAGGCTCTGGTTTACATACTGTCTTATCGTCTTATTGGGCAGGCCAGCATCTTTGGGACTTGGCACAATGTCCCACGGTGAAGTTTGTCAGTCGCCGGTGGGAGGGTGACAGGTGGCCGAGCTGCCAGGTTACCTAGTCTGCGGAACATTCCGAGGCTTCCATAATAGGGCAGAAAGCAGAGACCCCGCTCACTTGCTCTAGAAATAGGCTCAATGAGATGATTTAGTAAGATCTCAAGAGTAGTAGGGCTGGCCGACCATTCGGGCTCAGAGAATGCGGCATGTATCACGGCAGATGCTGAGTGAGCTTGGCCCCAGAATGAATGGTTTGCTTATTGGTTCGTTTTTGCGCGGGTAAGTAGATAGCCAATGGCAGATTCTCACATTACTTAATGCTGAAAATCCCACCAAGGTTCACCGACAAATCCCGCATGCGGCCGCTGGGGGTTCACGTTGGGTGGGATAGTCCGATCATGGTCCAAGGAGAATCCACTTTCCTTATACTTAGTTCGGGATGACTAAACGCCTATGCGAGCTGCTTGGATAATAAGAGGGGGTGGGATAGGCCGATCACGAAATGTTATTAACACCTTGTGCATACGTGTAATGTGTTGACTACGAGGGGATGCAGCTAGTATAAAGAGTCATTCTACTTCCGAGTTTCCGGGTTTGTAACACTCACCTGCAATCATTCAACCGCTCTAAAACTCCCCATCTCTCGCCCCCAACCAACAATATGTCTGCCATCAAGTCCGTTGCCCACGCCGGTGTAAGTAAATGCCTACCATGACCCAAAGAAAATGCCATAGACTAATCGCTTGCACAATCCTGCAGGCTGCTGGTAGCCTTGGTGTCGAGGTACTCAAGGCACTCGTTGAGGCTGGTTTTGCGGTTCGCGTTCTCTCTCGCCAGTCTGGCAAGGTTCCTGCTCCTTTCGCCAGCCAGGTCAAGGAGGTAGTTGTCGACTACAATGATCCTGCTTCTCTCAAGTCGGCTCTCGAGGGCGTCGATGCCGTCGTCTCGACCCTTGGGGCTCCTGCAGTCGGTCAACAACAGCGCGCCCTCGTTGACGCCGCTGTCGATGCCGGAGTCCAGCGCTTCATCCCTTCCAACTTTGGATGCGATCAACAAAACACTCTCACCCGTCAACTCCCCGTCTTCGCCGAGAAGGTCAAGACGGAAGATTACCTAGTTGAAAAGACCGCCCAGTCTTCGCTCAGCTATACCTTCATCTACAACAATCTCTTCCTCGACTGGGGCTTCAGCCATGGCTCCCTCGCAAACGTCAAGGAGAAGAAGGTTACACTTTACAACGGTGGCGACCTGGCCGTTAGCGTCACTCGGCTTGCCACAGTTGCCAAGGGTGTTGTTGGTGTTCTCAAGAACCCCGAGGCTACCAAAAATCGCTCCGTTCGAATTGAGGATGGCAAGATCTCATTCAAGACCATCGCCGCCATTGCCCAAGAGGCTGTCCCAGGCGAGTGGACCATCGACGAGAAGGATACAAATGCTCTCAAGGACGCCAGTGATAAGGCCTTGGCGGCTGGCACGTTAGATGGCTGGGTGTGGTTCTTTTACATTCTCCAGGGCGGTACCAACGCAGCGTATGGACCCAGCTTTGAGAATATTGACAACGATGTATTGGGCCTTGCTAGACTCTCGGACAAAGACTTGCAGGCCCTGGCGAAAGAGCTTATTGTTCAGACCGCGAGTGCATAGGTGGTTAAAGTAATGATTAGAGTTATATAGCAAAGAGGCCTAATGCGTCTCGGTTAAAAGATTCTGAGTTTACGTGTTGCACACTGCGCGAAGGCAAAACGCCCAGCAAAGTAATACACTTTTTTATAAAACGGGGCGGTTCAAGATGCATCCGCTCACCTTAAGGCGTCGTGAATGAGTCTTCAATCGCCTGGTAGCAATATGTTCCAAGAGTACGCGTATACAAAAGCCATTGATCATGTTGATCATAAGTATTATAGAAGCGCGATCATTCTAGGGTTCACGTCTGCTAACATGCTAGTTGCTTTCAGAATGCGTCCGTCGTGACCCCTGTCCATGGCTTTCAAGAGGTGGCGGACTGGATCTCATACTGACCCTCCTCGATTCTTGTTTCTCACGCCCCTCTCCTCTAATTGACTGAGAGTCGAAAGAAGGTGCTTGTTGCTCCATCGGTTCAGAAGATGCCGTCTGTCTCGGATCAACCCGATTATCAATGACTGCAAACATTGTTCGTGTCTCTGCGGTCCCTATCCGCTTTACTGAGTCTTGGAGTATCACTTTCGTCTTAGCAAGGCGATTAGACACTGGCCACGTCCCGTCTGTATCGTCTGGCAGTACAATAGCATCTAGTGATGGGTCTCGCGTTGTACGCAGGACGGTGGTAAACGAACTCAGGTACGAGCCTGATGACACCCAGATGCATAGTAATCCGACGACGACGACAAGGACGTCTATGAGAATACCAACACCATATGCTATGAACAAATTGCGTGAATTATATTTGTAAACGTTTTGAGGTACGCGGATAATCACAGAACCTTCAGCGGCGCTGCTCCGATTTTGACTTGCAAAAACCGAAATTAGCAGGAGGAAGATGTGGACATGTATACAAAAGTCAAGCAACTTACAGAAGATACGAGTCGCTAAAGAGACTTAGGGTCATATTGAGAAAGAGTTGCTCCAAAGCGTCTGCTATGGTGATGTTGGCTATTGATAGCGGTTCCGGGGTGAACTTATTACCGGCGACTGTGGTTCGATTGTGCAGCCTTTGCATTTCGGCTGTTTGCATAAGGACTGTGGTAGAGATTTGTGTTCTCATCGGAATCATGGAGCCCACGTTGGAGATATCTAACTGCCCGAGGAGCAGTCTTCCCATGGCGTCCATTATGGAAACATATGCTACCACGGGCACTGAACAGGTGTCTCCGTCGCAGGCATCGAATGCAAGTTCAGAGGTGACTCCGTTGACCCTCGTCACGTTTCTGACAGAAATAGTCTGCTGGCTGTCTTGGTAGTTGAAATCGACTGTGTAAGACGAGTTGTAAAGACCGCACTCGATGGTGCTATTTGCTAAGCCATTCCATCCGGGTACAACCACGTAGATCCTAGCATGGTCGTGGGCTTCATTTGCATCGATAGTAACAATTTCAGCAGAATATGGATTTTGCAGGGTGCTATTGAGGCCTCTCAATGCGCTTTCTTGCAAACCATTGGCTGCCGTTGAGTTGACCGTCTGTGGCACAAACCCAACATATCCAATGCTGGATTGAGGACTTGACGTGCTGCTAGTGTTTCTATCGTCGATCAGACTCGCAACCTTGGCTTCGAACGAGCCACCCCCTGACGGTGGGCCACACGACAGAGAATGTGCGTAGAAGTCGAGACTATAAGAGCAGTTAGGGAAAGGCGCCGCAACGTTCAAAATTGCCCCTTGGGACGCTGTAGCGGACAGTAGTCGGGATATCCGACTGGATGGGGCCGAATAGGCGCTGGATCCGCCGCTTTGCCATTGTGCGAACTTCTGCACGGACTCGTACTCTAGCACGGGGAGTGGCATCTTGGTCGTTGTTTCGTTGGGTTGTGCAGATGCTTGGACACTGAGGGCAGAGGGCGAGATGACAGCTATTAGGGGCAATGTCCTGGATCGTTGTTCAGCCAGATCTCACAGTATGTCAGCGGCCATCACACCAACCAGACTATGAAAGCAGCAACTACTAAACCGCGGCCACGTCGCCACAGCTCTCCGTTTCCAAAATCCAACGCGTTGGAAATGACCCCAAACAGGGCATCGACACCCGCCAGCGTAACGGGTTGTGATCGCAGGGTATACCACAGCAACTGGTTATAGGCCAGGCTAGCAGAGGCGGTCAAGAGCGTCTTGACGAGGAATGCAAGTCCAATGCCGATACGAAAGTACCATTCCTGCTGTACCTGGCTTTTGACGGGTCTGTGGTCCAGTGAGGCATAAAAGAGGTGATGGGCCACGGCCAGCAACGTCCCGAGCACGAGGCCGCCAACCATGAGGCTGGGAACTAGCCACCGGGATCTATGGTCGCTCATTGATTATTTTCGTCACAAAAGCAGTCGTGGATTTGGCTGGCCATGTATGAATGTTGGGCTGTTGCATTCCAAACCCGGTCTGGGCGGATTCAAGAGCTGACCCTCAAGACTGACTTGAGACTGAGGGCACGTGAGGTGAGACGGAGTGCCCCGGGCCAACTGATACTGGATACGGTCGAGTCGTGAGGCGAAGTATAGCAGGGTTGCATTAGTGAGCAAGGGTGTTATTGATCCTGCAAGTGAGAATAAGCGAAAAATACGTCGCCTTTAAAACGTTGCAAGAGCTGTTAAGGGTGTAGAAGTCAATAGAGATCAGGCCAAGTGCAAATTTGTATTTGTCCTATCACTACCATGCTTCGAACGACAAGCGAGCGCCAAGCCTAGACTTCAGTGACCACTAGAGCTAAGAGCGAAGACCCCAGTTATTGAAGTTGCGCAGTATTGCGTTGCCATCGTTGTCTGTGTTCACCCCCTTCCTATCACTGTCATACACTCATCACCCTCGTCAGTGCGGCCATTTCTATCATATAGGTAACTTGAAATAAATATTTTACCGTGTTGCTAGAGCCAAACCAAAACGCTACATAACAGTTTTAATACTGCAAGCAGCCTACAGAGAGCAGTTCTGTAGTTTCTCACTCAGGTAGTATAAGAACCTGCTTCAGATTTACCAGTGTAGAAGTTGTCCGGCCTCGGAACGCCAAGATTCTCCCTCAAAGTCGAACCCTCATAGTCCCGACGCCACAATCCTCTTCGTTGTAGCTCAGGTATAACGTGCGCAGTAAAATCCTGCAGTCCATTTATCAACAACGGCTGAATGACAGCAAAGCCGTCCGTTGCCCCCGCCTCCAGCCAGCTCTGGAGGTCATCAGCGATAGACTGGGTGGTACCGACTAGGGGGCGGTGGCCGAGCCCGACGGAACAGCGCTCGGCAGTTTGGCGGATGGTAAGCTTGTTGGACCGCGCGAAGGAGGCGATGGCTGCGGCGCGGCCGGAGGAACCGAAGCTGAGAGTGTATGTCTCTGGGAAGGGCGTGTCGAGGTCGACACCCTCAAAGTTTATGCCGAGGTTCTGCACAGCAACTTCAATAGGCCATAGCGCGGAAACTTGTCTGAGTTTCCGTTCAGCCTCTTCGTGCGTCTTACCCCAGACTACAGCTACGCCTGTCAGAACGATGAGATGTTCAGGCTTCCTCCCAGCAGCCACAGCGTGTTCCTTGAGCTTGCGGTACGTTTTCTGGCCGTCTTCAATGGAATAGTTGGCGCAGTAAATGAGGTCAGCTACCGAACCACCAAACGCCATGCCCTCGGGCGATGTGCCAGCTTGCGCAATGACTGGATGGCCCTGAATAGGACGCTCGATTCGGAGTGGCAAGGGGGCCTTGTATAGGCTCACGTCACTGTTGAGCTGCGGTGCGTGGACCTTGGACAAGTCGACGTAGATTCCACTTTCCTTATCGCGAAGTAGCGCATCGTCTTCGAAGCTATCCCATAGTCTCCCCACTACGTGGTAGAACTCTCGAGCTCGCTTGTACTTTGCCGCACTGTCCTTGGTTTCCTCTGGGGGAACGTTCAAGTTTCGAGCGCCAGGTCCTTGGGTTGTGACGATATTCCAGCCTGCTCTGCCATGACTGATATGATCCAAGGAGGCTAGTTGACGAGCTAATGCGTTGGGTTCATTGTCACTGACGCTCGCAGTATACACAAGGCCAATATGTTTCGTACGAACAGCAATAGCTGCGAACAAGGTTGCAGGTTCAAAGGCACTGACGCTCCAGTAGTGCTTGACCACATCTTGAATTTGCAAGCCCGAGCCGTCGGCGAGGAAGAGCGTGTCAAATTTGGCCTGCTCAGCCAACTGCGCATACTCGATAAAATAGTTGACGTCGAGGCTTTGATGAGCATTGATGTCTGGGTGACGCCATGCTTGTGAAGCGGCACCAGAGTAGATGAAGGCTGCGAGGTGTAGCTGTTTTTTGGACTCGGTCATGATTTGGATGTTATGGGTTGTCTGGGTCAGGATGTATCGGGAACTTCCTGGCTTTATGAAGTCGGGTGGGTTAATATCCTTTATCTGATCAGTTAGTCACATTAACGCATGAGCGACTCCGGAGACAACGATGTCGAAATCTCCCCACAGTAAGGTGTGACAGGTATCCTGAGCTGAAATGGGACAAGTGTTGACTAGATGGATTCAATCACATATCGGTTGCAGTATCATCTCAATGGTGTGCTTGATCTTGGCCGTTCTCTCTCGCTTGTGAATCGTCTTTGTGTATATTCCGATGAAACTAATTAGACCATGTCGCCTGTTCTCATGATCGATCAACTTTGGTCCACTACCATGACTACATAGCTGTTTCAGATACAACCGACCCTGAATCTGGAACCTTACCACAGCCGACGGTTCTTTAAGGTAGGATCGCCCATCACATCAATATCTACAATCCCGTTATAGTCACGGCCTTCCTTCCTGGCTTGCAGAACCTCACGCCTGACACGTAAAACCTGAGACTCCACCCTTCTAGTCAACCACCAAGTGTATAGAGTGGACAGGCCGGCACCACAAACCATACTGAGGCAAATAGCGAAGCTATTACGATAACCGTTGTACGCCCACCGAGACTGGAAGTACTGCGGGCCAACTACGGCACCTAGTTGGGCAATAGAACTCTGAAGCCCCATCGCGAACGCCGCCCCCGAGGAGCCTGTCAAGTACCCTGCTCGCCATGACCAGTACGGGGGATAGAAGGAAATAGTGAAGAGACTGCCAAGAATGCAAGCGGCATATTTACCCTTGTCATTCAAGGTCATGAGGAGGATGTACGACACGAGTGACAATCCTACAAGAATTCTGCCTCAGATGTCAGCATTCGCCTTGGTGTTCTTTCCTTTTTTCAACTTACAGGACGTAAAGAGGCCTCCAAAAGAACCCACGTCCAACAAACCAGGCACTAAAAATGATGCCCAGGCAACCTGCAATGACAGGCGGGATATTGAGAAGCTGATTTGCAGGCAGACCTACAAAGCCAAAGTTGGTAATGATGGTGGGAAGATACCAGTTGAACCCGTACAGGCTCAAGTTCATAAACGTCTGACAGAGCAAAAAGCTCCAGACAACCGGGCTGCTGAACGCATGCCAGACTTCCTTCCTGTCAAAGTTCTTGTCGCCCGTTGTAGGTGTGTTGAGCGGTAGACGGGCCTCAATGAACTCACGCTCCCGTTCTGTGAGCCAGGAGCCACTTCGAGGCGACTTGGGGAAGTCAGGCATTACGAAAAAGATGATGCCGGCGAAGAGGATTGTTAGGACGCCTTCAATGATATACACCCAGCGCCACGCGCTCAGGCCTTGAGCACCGTCCATGTAGCTAATGCCGTAGCATAGCAGAGAGCCGATGATGCCAGAGAGGTTGGATATGCCAAAGAACCACATCATGGGCCGGCCGAACTCATCGGTTCGGTACCAGTAGGTCAGAGTCGTGACCACTCCCGGGAACATTCCGGCTTCAAACAAGCTACCAAGACACACGTTAGGGACCTGACCCATTACAAAGAGTGGGCTATATTGCGACTAACCCGACAAGAAAACGGCACGTGAGCAATTGCCCACCAGTTTTCACAGCACCGGAGCATGCAGTTGCTATTCCCCAGGACAGAAAGATTCTGGACTGCCAAGTATGGGGCGTGAAATATTTCTGCACCATGTTGCTAGGGAGCTCGAATATGATGTATGAGATCTGGTGGTTGAGTCAGCTTCCATGCTGCAATGAAATACGGTTGCGTGCGACTTACTCCATATATCGACCCAACCCAGTTATAACTGTTGAGTGTCATGCCGAGCTCTGTGATGATGTTGGATGGCTTGCCCACCTGCAAAACCTTTACCAGACTTGCATTGGCGTTGTCGATCTAACCACAGCCCATTAATTCCGAACGTTACCGTTTAGGCGGCGACGATTCAACTTACATTCTTTACCATGAACATGAATCCAATGAGTATGAAGAACCGTCGGTCGACTTTTTTCATAATGGCCTTTGCCTCTTCTGGTGAAAAGGTTGATAGGAACGCGGCTCTCGCTTCTGGGTCGTCTCTCAGTCTGGTGTTACTGGCAACGTCCGCGTCGGCGGTTGCAGTGATATTCGGTTCCTTTCGGATAGCAATGTTTTCGCTGCTGGACCCATTATGGCCATCATTGGCAACGGAGCCGTGAGTGTTCATTGGGAAGTAGTGCTAAGCTTGCCAGACCTCGAGATGATTTCCAATGGTTCGATCCTGAGCGATGCGCGTGCTGGGTAGGTCGATATTTAAACGACATTGTAGAGCCTACATCTTAGCTGAGGGAAAACCTTTTCCCACCTTACGTCCTACTAAACCAGGGATCAAGTCCCTAGCACGAAAAGTCATAATAGCATGCCTTGTCTCTCCATCAAACACCCCCGCGCTAAATGGCGAAACCGTGAGGAACATTGCGTGCTTCACTACAGCTGACAGGCATAATTCCCTTTTCTCTCTCAAAAAATCAGATTCATGCAGATCAACTGGCAGGTGTCACTTTGTACTCGCCGTGTGTTCTAGGAAGGGCATGTGATCCAGAGATTCCGCCTATTACGGTCGCATCCACGAAACCACGGCCACGCGATGCTTCCCATATTCTTGAAACCTTGCTAATGTGCGAGCCTTGAAGTCTTGAGCTTTGGGCGTAAATTTTCCTCCTCGAGAATGCCGTTGTTCCATACCGAAAGTACACGCCCGCATATGTTTGCATACCTACTAAGGTCGGACAGGCGTTCCCACTCGATGCAGATAAGAAAGGTTGTTTCCCCGAGCACCAAGCCATCGGCTCACCAATCAATTGGTTGAGATGAGCAAAGGCGTCACCGCTCGCAGCCAATGAGTCTATTATACCTGGTGATGATACAATACGTCAAAACTCGGAAATAACGCGTTTTCGTCTTCGCCGAATACTTTATGGCTGCAGGCATGTCGACGAGGATTCTCATTAGCCTCGGAGTCAAACACCTCGCCTCGCGTAACCCTCAGTCTACCAAACAGGGTATAGAGCTCAACAGAGGCGTGGTGACGGATGCATGTGGAAGCTATACCCTTGATGGGAAGAAAGCAGACAGATAGTGACGGATGCAATGGCGCAACCAGACTGGGCCCACCCGAGTGTGACCCTTTGGGGTTGGGTCTTTGTGTCGTCATTACCACTACTGCACTATCCGAGGAGTCGATATCTTTACACGTTGGCGTGGTGATGAGAACAGCGGGTTTCGTGTCATCTACAAGCAGCCTTAGCGTTTCTCTGCGAAGGGTCGGTTCACGTATTTTAGTGTTTCTATCACGCAAACGAGTTATCTCGCTTCCTCACTCAGTAGGAGCTCAAGGTTTGATCTAGATCCTTTTTCTTTCATTTGGTTTGAAAAATCCCCTCCGAACTTATTGTTCGCACTCGGTAGTGTTTCAGATCTAGTCAAGTGCCGTAAGAGGGTTTTTCGTGCTTATGCAAGGAAAGATCCGCCAGTTTTAGCAAGAATCTCGTCATAGTATGGCTGGAAAGCCAACCAGCCCTTCTCAGGACCTCCCACGTTCTTTCTCGAGTATTCAGCCTCTTCTTCGTCAATGCAGATCTTCTTATAACCTCCCGCAGCGGCGGCATCGGCCAGAAGCTGGACTTGGCAAGTCTTGTCAAGGCTGATAAACTAATGATAGGGTTAGCGGCTGTGAAGATTTTATAGAGTCATCAAGTAGTAACTCACCCAGAAAGCAGCCTCGTCAACAGTCTGGCCAACGGTAAGAAGACCGTGGTTTTGGAGAATGATGGCTTTGTTCTTGCCTAGGTACCTTGCGATATTCTCACCCTCTTCAGCATCAAGCACGACTCCGCCAAAGTTGGGATAGACGGCGTGGTCCTTGTAGAAGCGAAGAGAGTCTTGTGTTAGCATCTCAAGCTCGCGGCCAAACGCGGCGAAAGCTTTGCCGTGGATACTATGAGCGTGGCAGGCGGCGTGTACATCAGGGCGGTTTCTGTGGATCGCTGAGTGGATCGTGAAAGCTGCTGTATTAATGGGCTCATCACCGACGACGACAAGGCCTTGCTCGTCAACAAGGATAAGGTCAGAGACCTTGATGAGGGAGAAGTGCATTGAGAGGGGGTTCAGCCCTGATTGGTATTAGCTCATGGCCTTTGAACCATAGAGAAACCTAGTTTACTCACAGAAATGGTCTGTTAGGATAGGGTCACGGACTGAAATGTGACCAGCAATGCCCTCATCGAAGCCCCGATCGGCAAAGATGCGAAAAGCGGCGGCGAGATGCTGCTTACGGTATACGCGCTCCTCTTCCAGGCTCTCGAACTTGGGGCGGGACCTAATCTTGAGTTGCCGGCCATCCTTGGCCTTGCCCATGGACTGGACTTCAGTAGCTTCGGCGCGACCAGCCACCTTGTTCTCGGTGGGTGCAGCAGCCTTGACCTTGAGGGAGGCTTGCTCCTCGGTAGTGATTTGAGTGACAGCTGAAGGGGCCATGTTGAATGTGTGCAGATAGGTTAGGGTCGTAGGTATGATGATTGATTGTCAGATATTGTGTGGTAATTGTTTAGTAAACTGAAGTGAATTGAGCAGGTCCCGATAACGATAGCAAGAGCCCGCTGCTAAATAAACGCACGTTTCAATCTGGATGGGTGCGATAAGTCGGGCAGGTCATTAGAATATCAGCCGGAAAAAGACAGCTGTGGCGGAAATAGCACGGAACTATAGCGGAATTGTCTGATATTGTCGGGAGTGAGGGTGTACTGATCTTTGACTCCATTGGAACTTGGTTGCGGACTAGTGGGCAAGGTCAGTTGGAGTTTTCTCGTTCCAACTTGCATCCGCTGTAGATCAAGAGAATCCCCGCTGCTGCTATGGGAATGAACTGTAGTGCGGGTTTGCGTCCTATCTTGTGATAGGAGAGATCTGTAGCTGATACTAGAAAACTGGCCGTCAGTCATTCCCATGACATATAGGTGGATAAAACGCTTTATTATGATTTCAAGTGATCTGCAGATTTCGATGTAGGGAGGTGGCAAGACTTTGAGATCCCTGTATGTACTATATATTTAGTCTATTTGTATTAATGCTTGCTAGACGCCTCATGTTCATATGGCCGAATGTGCTTACACCAAAATGCAGCACAAGTGCTCTTCCTGCGAAAAACTCTTAAGACGCGTGAGTAGACAAGCAAAAACATTGCTCGTCGCACTTCCACGGCCGAGCAGCACTTCTCATCCAAGAGTGGAGTTTGGACCGATGTTGTCGATGGAGGGCGCTAAATTACCCCGCGTGTTAGAGCGGAACATAAATCCGGAGGGAGAGCAGACTCTCTCACTTTGTAATCGCTCGACGTCGGTTCGTCCTAGTCCGTGAGCAATAACCGGCCCCACGCAAGCCGACTGCACTGTATTTCGTCCATCTGCCGATGCGTGTCGAAGGATGGTGATTAACTGGGATTATTCATCACCCTCCGCTTTTTCCGCGCGGATGAAATGGCCTCAAACGGCAGCAGTTCCAAAGGCACTCGAAAGAATATCACACAAGCCTGTGACGAATGCAAGAGGCGCAAATCCAAGTGTAACGGTCAACAGGTTTGCATGGACCGACCCCCTTTGCCCACACCTTGATGTGACCCCTGATGCTGATGACGGATTAGCCTTGCACGCGTTGCACAACCTCTGAATCTGGTATGTCTGACCCAGGCTGGACCGGTGGACAAGAGAAAGACTAACGTACTTGCTACTTTCACAGACTGCCAATACAGCGGTGTCGACGGCAGAGCGCAACGACGTATACTAAGGCGCATGCTGCGACAACAGCGAGAAAGTCAACCGAACGTCCACCACAGCGCAACGAAGCAGAATACTTTGCAAGCACCTCTTCCAGATACATCAGAGCTACCGTCCGCGCGTCCAACCCAGTTGAAGATAACGGATGACTTAGAGCTTCTGTCACAACCAAATGTTCCAACCAGCCCCTCAGGATCACAGCAAATCGAGCAGGACCTCAGCCTCGGCAGCACATATGTATTCCTTAAGCGTGTATGCACTCATCTCAGCGTCCTCGGTAGAACACATCCACGAGAAGTGACTAGAGAACAAGAAAATGCCGACATTAGCCCGGCGAATTCCCTCCTTATTATGCCAGGGCGACACCAGGCTACGCAGTATATCGACTGTTTCTTTAGCCATATGAATGCTACGTACCGTTACCTTCCTAGAGACAAGATGAATCATCTATTGGACCTCAACTACCAGGACCATACAGCACACATGTCGGATGATGCTAGCTTAGCTCTCTTCCTTTCCGTTCTCGCCTGTGGGTATGCGCGCCCTTGACAGACATCCCATCATTCGAGGAGACAAAGCACTGATCCCAATGACCTATAGGTGTATATGGATGGCATCTTGGAAGAGCCATGACCTATCGGGTTGCCGTGCTCGAGCCAGTTCACTTCTACGCGGCGCGGAAGAGAAGCTTCGCAAGACTACCACTAAACTGCCACCTTCCATGACAAGTTTACAGGCAAACTTCGCATACGTAAGGCTTGCTGTGCCGTGACACAAACTCCCGGCCTGCGTAGCTAACCATCCTCAGTGCCAGGCACTTGTGGCTTGCCACCGATATGACTCTGCATGGCTTGCTTTGGGCCAAACCATTCGCCTCTGCCAAATAATCGGACTGGGAAAGCGACGTGCTGGATTGACGCCGCGAGAAGAGTTTGAGTGGCGGGGTCTTTTCTGGTCTATTTTTATGCTTGATCATTACCTAGGCCTCTTTCTCGACCGACCATTTGGCATAAATACTCGAGATATATCTGTCACCCTTCCACAAGAGCCCCCGACAGGCATGGACCATCAAATTGGCTCAGAGGAGAGGGACCTCGTACTAGGAACCGTTGCTCACATCAAGTTCGTCCGGCAATGGAGTTTAAACTGTTGTTACTGACTGGAGTTTGCAGAATATTGCAGATTGCTGGCCGTGTAATGACCTCGCTCAATAGCGCGGATAGGATTTCTCAGGCTGATCAAGAGCAACTGATCCCTGCCTTTGAGGCAAAAATCGCGGATTGGGAACGAGAAACACCAGACTTTTTCCATTCCGACCAGTCGAAGGTTCAAGGTGCTTTTTATAGCGTTCCTTGGTTGTTCAAGCGGTAAGACCTCAGAACCTCAACTCGGAAAGAAACTAGCGCGTTTGACCATCGAGTAGACAACAAAGGACTGTTCGATCGGCTTACTATTTAACCCAAATGCTGCTGTATCGCGGTTCATTACTGCATGACTTTACCAAGAAGACACCAAACAGCTTATTATCAGCTACGCCTCAATTAAGCGCCTATAGTCGGAAATGCCGAGATGCTGCTATGTCCATGGCGGAACTGGCTGCTGAGTTTACACGAGACAATACTTGTAATCCTTCTTTCTGGGTTAGCACTAAGTGGTGAGCCTTGGTTTCGAATGATCAGGATCTAATTGATTGTAGGGAACCTCGCACTCTATTTTCTGTGCAGTCGCTATCCTCGTCGTATCATGTCTTCTTTTCGACGACCGCGCACGATTGGAACCGGTTATCGAAGGTGCAATGAAAGCCCATCTGGCTATGACCGTATCCAGTAGCCCCGGTAGACAAAGATTACTCGAAGTACAAAACTCTTCTAGAGCAGCCTGTGCACAGTTTCCAACTAACCTCGCTCAGGACTCACATTCCATGGCCCAGAATATTCTGCATGAGGCCACGGCTCCAGCAGGTAGCGACAGAATTTGCGACGGCGCTGTAGGCATCGAAAGCATAGCGCCTCACCCGCAAAATCAACAGCAGTTGGTACCGGCTGACATGACGAGTCAAGATGCAGCGCTGTTACAAAGCTTACAAATGCAAGCGATGTTCGGGAATGCTTCCATGAACGATGAATCCACCGAGAGGCAAGCCCAGTCTCAACTGGTTAGTTGTTACACTAGGTATTTACTATCGTGATGAGTACTGACGGTAATTATGATGTAGCACGTGGATTCTTTCGGCGAGTTTCAATCTGAGTTGCAAATGATGATGGATATTGGGTTCGACAAGGCTATGTACAACAATGACTTGAATAGCTTCTTCTAATTGGGTTGGCTCTAGTTTAAGACGTGCTATGGTCTTCGAGCTAGGTGTAATGCAACTAGGTAATTCTAAAGTGTACATGGTCAATAGCTGTAATGGATCATTCGGACCTTCTCGTCATTATCATTGATAAGGGTCATGTACAGGTATTGGCAAGCGGAAATCCTGGACCCTAAAGCTTTGGACGGCTCTGAATCTCGTGCACCAGCTTGACAACTTGCTCAGCAGTACCATAGCTAGCCTGATACCCCCAGCCCCCGTGTCCATAATGATGCACCACCCAAACCCCGTCGATATTCTCCTTCTCAATCCGTACTCCTCCTTTTCGAAAGGGCCGAAAACCTACTGCGTGTCTCACAATATCAAGACCACGTATGCCGTCACCTTTAGACAACTCGGGTACCAATTCGACAATGCGAGACATGATCCTCACAGCCTGGTTGGGGTCTGGTTCGGGATTCCAATTGCCCACCTCGTATGATCCGCCAATGATGGTTCCGCCGCCATCTGCCCTCATCATCATGTAGCACAACTCAGAGTTCCCGTCGTTTGTTCCTGAGATGGCCATCATACGGTTGATCTCATTCCTGACAACAACAACCTGCCCACGTGCGGGCATCACATTCTCATCCATCACTCCTCCGAGCTTACACGCGAGCAAGCCGGTCGAGTTGATGACGATGTCCGCCTTGGAACCTGTATGACTCAATTTAGCAGCTTCTCCTATGTGATCCACGACGCCCCTTTTGATGACCACTCCATTCCCTTTGCATTGGCCCATAAGCCATAGTAGGTAGATCATCGGGTTGATCTGGACTGACGTAAAGGTACAGCCAGACACGGCATCATTGGGAAGCTCGTCAGACCTCAGCTCGCGGAAGTTGTCTACCATGGATTGATACCAAGGGTTCGGTAGATAGAGTCCATCGCTTCGAAAGGTCCCTTGCTTGATATTTTCTATCTCACTTTGTCGTCTGTAAATGAAGACATCTGCACAGGGTGAG
The DNA here is from genome assembly GCA_013266205.1 of Fusarium decemcellulare. Classification (NCBI taxonomy): domain Eukaryota; kingdom Fungi; phylum Ascomycota; class Sordariomycetes; order Hypocreales; family Nectriaceae; genus Fusarium; species Fusarium decemcellulare. The sequence continues at coordinate 32,066 of JAAGWO010000487.1, forward strand.
AAGCAATGGACTATACTCGAAGGGGTTTCTGTGGAAGATGGTACCTTGGAAGTGAATGCCCGCCTCCGGGACTTCTCTAGCCAATCTCTGTAGCTCAGGAAATGTACGCCGCTCAAATAAGCTATCCTTTTCCGAAGCCATGCTGCGTGGTGCTCATGAGCACACGTTCGGCTATGCTTTTGGGCCAAGGGAACGTACGGAAGGACATTGGCGCCTGCCCAGGGAGAGGCATATTCGGCGGCGTAATCTCCGGGCATGTCTTTGGCGATAACTGTGACGACATTCTCTCTGTTCTTTGACAATAAAAAAGCCGAAGTCAAGCCAGAAACGCCGGCTCTGGTTTATTCGATACTGTCAGCTGTGTATTCATCTCGAGATGAACGAGGTGTATGTTATAAGTTAGTGGACTTACCCTACGATGACAATACGAGTAGGCATTTTCACGGTGAGGATGTAGCAAAGGGCTCGATGAGATGCTTTTCGCAAAAAGAGTGGTTTAAGAATAATGATGAGAACAAAACACTCCGATGTCGAGCCGCTTGAGAAGATAGCCTTCTGGTAGGGCACGATATGGTATGGTATGATAACTCAGGTAGGTGATGCTGTCAACGAAGTGGGGGTGCATAATTGTCCCGTGACCAGGACAGAACTATTGGTGCAGTACTGTTTTTGGTGCAGTGGTTACTTTCCAACAAAAACGACCAGCTTTAGACTCGACGCGCAGACTATGACCTACTGAAATCATTTTCCACATCCCCTTCTAGGCAACTGTTTGCGCTCACTCGTCCGGCACGTTCCGCGGTTTAGCAGACCCGGGGTAAATCAGAGATAAGAAACGTGGGGAACAGCGATTGTGGCGGCCATGCCGGATGAGGACACCATGCCGACTGATCCGGCCAAACCTTGAAGAGGCAGTTAAAAGCGAACCAAAACCCGTCAGACTATGACATTGGACTTGCAGGGGTGTTATCAGGATATCGCGATATCATAGGCTACAGGGATAAAGACATCTCCGTGAGACCACTGCTTATCTCGTCGGGCTTATCAATGTGTTAGGAGCTTCAGAAGTCGGAGCCGGAGGCATTATCAGATGACGTATATAAGATGTGACGTTCAAGGCGAAACCTAATGAGGTGGCTGTCGCACTCTCCGGTTCTCGTGCATTTTAGCTGGGGGTTTTGTGAAACATGAACATACCGATTCCTGGTTTTAAACCCCTTCCTCCCGCAACTACGAATGCAACCCAATCTCGACCTTGGACCCTCCAAGATTGATCTTAAGAATCATAGCTGAAAATGCCGCCCGATCAGGAATTTCAGTCGCCGCCGCCGGTGACGAGCATCCTCACCACAGGCGACGTCCCGGATCACATTGCGGACATGTCGAGCGACGAGGCGGCTCTTGCGGCGCTGGGCTACAAGCAGGAGTTTAAACGTGAATTTTCTGGCTGGACGACGTTTGCCGTTAGTTTTGCCGTCATGGGTCTCTTGCCAAGTATCGGGACGACAATGTGGTATGGTCTGGGATACGGTAGGCCTCCTCAGCCGTCTCGGAGATAGTATTTTGATGGTGCCCATTCTAGCCGGTCCTGCTGCCAACACCTGGGGTTGGATTCTCTCAGTCATCTTCATTCTTTGCGTACGGCCCTCCATCTCTTGGAATTACCAACCATCTAACAATATAGGTCGCAATGTCAATGGCGGAACTTGCGTCAAGTATGCCCACCTCGGGAGGACTTTACTACGCGGCAACGGTTCTGGCTGGCCCGAAATACGGCCCCCTGGCAGCCTGGATCACCGGATGGGCAAATTGGCTTGTACAGGTCACCGGAGCCCCCAGTGTCAGCTTTGGCTGCGGTAAGTGGCATCGGACTCACCAGCCAACGTCGAGACTAATCAGTTCCTAGCCGGCATGATCTTGGCTGTTGCATCGATGAAGAACCCCGGCTATGTGCCAACCGACTGGCAGACATTCCTGCTTACAGTGCTCATCATGATTTTCCAGTCGATTCTCAGCAGTATGCCCACCCGCTGGATTGCCAACTTCAACTCGGTTGGAACAATCATCAACATCGCCTGTCTGCTTATCACTATCATCATCATTCCCGCAGCAGCCAAGACGTCACCAAAGTTCCAGCCGAATGACTTTGCGTGGGGAATCCAGAACTTGACTGACTGGCCTGATGGTGTCTCTGTAATGATGTCTTTCCTCGCCATTGCGTGGACCATGTCTGGCTACGGTACGTTGAAAGTCGATAAATTGCGTGACATTAAACGGTGAATTGAGCTTATAAAGACAACTACGTTTCTAGATTCATCGTTTCACTTAGCGGAAGAGTGCTCCAACGCCGCAGTCGCGACTCCACGCTCGATTGTCATGACCGCCGCCTCCGGATCTGTCTTTGGCTTCATCTTGAACACCCTCATTGCATACACCATTCAAGACGTCGAAGCCATTTTCGAATCTGACCTAGTAGGACTCTGAAGCACTCTACATGTACAGGGGATGCAGCTTACACATCCAGGGACAACCGTGGGCGGCTTACCTCCTCCAAGTCCTCCCCGAAAACACTGCCATCGCCGTCCTAGCCATGACCATCGTCTGCGCCTTCTCTATGGGCCAGGGATGCATGGTCAGCGCCAGCCGCGTCTGCTTCGCCTACGCCCGCGACGACTGCTACGGCTTCCTCAGCCCGATCCTGAAGCAGGTCAACCGCCATACTCTGACTCCCGTCAACGCCGTCTGGTTCAACACCCTTATTGGCGTGCTCTGCATGCTCCTCCTCTTTGGAGGAGACGCCAGCATCACGGCCATCTTCTCCATCGGTGCCGTGGGTGCTTACATCGCGTTTGTGCTCCCAGTCTTTGTCAAGATTGTGTTTGTTGGGAACAATTTTCGCCCAGGGCCGTGGAATCTCGGCAAGTTGAGCGTGCCGATTGGTATTGTTTCTTGCACCTTCGCGTTGGTCATTATACCGATCTTCTGCTTCCCTTCATACGCCGGGGCGAACTTGTCTGCTGCGGATATGAACTGGACATGTGTGGTTTTTGTAAGTTCCCGTTTTCCCTGAGAAAAGGAGTTTCTGACCGATGATTTGTAGTTCGGCCCAATGCTGGGTTTTATCCTCTGGTTCGTTGTCGATGCACACAAGTGGTTTAAGGGGCCTAAGGTCAACATTGAGGTGAGCATTATATCCACATGCACTTTAGCATGGAGACTAACAGGTGAATCCAGCACCACATGCATAGAAGAGAACCCATCACGGAGGGAATCATTGTCAAGGTGCCTTCTGATGCCCAATGCGAGTCGGATGGTGATAAAGATTATACAGTGAAGGCAGCCGCGTAGACGTGGTTGAATATCATGATCAAGGCGCAACGACCTTAGATTCTAACACTATAAGGTCCTCCTGGGGGTATTGCTTCATAGAATCCCTGAGCAGCTTCATGAAGATTTCTTGTGCTTCAACTTCACAACTTTCAGTTCCCGGAGTTTTGATCTTTTAGAGCTCACAGGGCACTCTTAGCAGCTCTTGCAACCTTTTAAATGCTACATCTTTTTCGCTTGTTCTCACTTGTAAGATCAATAACGCTGTTGTCCACTCATCCGGGCGTAGTCGGCTAGGCCCAACAAGAGGTCAGAGCCGAGTTGGAGGCCTAGTTAATGCCTAAATTTAGGCATTTTCTATAGCTCCTAGGTGCCTCTTTTGCCGTTGTTGACCGCTTTTTACCGTACATATGATAGTCGCCCAACTTGCTGACGAGAGACTGTTACGACACTAATGGTCTATCCATGCTGTCCCTTAGTGTCATTTTCACGTTATGTCAGATAAGAAACCTATTAAAGAGAGACTCTACACTGCCTGCCGCAGTGGAGACCAACAGACACTGACAGAGCTGTTCCATGAGCTCGGCATCGGCCCCGAACAACCAAGACATCCCGGCGAGATCGACCAATCACTTCCCGAGGAACAGCAGCCGCCCACGGTGCAAGAATTGCTCAACTCCGCCATCATGGGTGAGCAGATTGATATGGTCAATCACTTATTCTCAGTATTCCCAGGTCTCAGCTTCGATCAGGGGCCGCTAGGCTTGGCTGCCAGGACAAACAACGCCCAACTCGTCGAGGCCATGTGCAAGCTTGACCCTGACGCCGCAAACGGGTCGTGCTATCATTTGAACGTTATAGCATACGCCTGCCAAGGGCCCGAGAGCGCGGGTGTCGTCAGCGCCTTGCTAAAGGGGGGTGCAGACCCCAACAAGCGACCTGATCATGCGCTGCCATTTTCTAACGCCAACTATGCTGTCACGGGTGAGCTACCCGCTTCGATTTTCGAGGAGTTTTTTGACCATGGGTATCGCTTTGATGATGATTGGGCAGTGAGAGCCGCGGTGTCGCGGAGCCGCCCGGATGTTTTGGAGGTCCTTTTTAGGAGGGGTGGCCGCCTTCCCACAGCAAGGTTTGCTCCTAAAGAGGAGCTAATCAAGCTGGCAATGGAAAACAAAGACTTGGACATGGTAGATGTGATCAATCGCGTATACCCTGTGCAGCCAAAGAAGCGAGGTTTCGTCAAAACGATAGCTAGGATACTTCACTTCAAATCTTAGGAATACCTCGGATACTTTAGAAATCTCATTGAGATATTTAAGTTGGCCGTCAAATTTAACCATTCTATCAGAAAACCGCAAAAAATATGGTCTTAAGGATCCAAAAATTGCCATAACAATCCTAGAAGCTCGGTGGCTTGAATGCTTCTGGTTTAAACCGGGCGGTGTAGATTGGTGCCTCGATGGAGTCGATATACAAGAGCCACCTGTCACCAACGACCCAAAGTCGTGCGTGATTCATATCATAGGTCACATTCGTCTGAAGGGAGCCCTTTTGAGAGGTCTTCAGAGCCCGTTTAGCGAATGCCCATTTCGATGACTAGCTTGAACATCAGGGATGTTGGGAATGTGCAGCCCGGATCCAAGGGTGCTTGGTGGGTACGGTCTGGCGCACACAAGCTTCGGCTTTTACGAGCACTCATAGCCGGTCCAGCGCCTTGAGATTGTCTTCAGAGACTGCTCCCAAATGGTTCGCGTTAATTTGCCTAAGAGCATCGCCTCAACTGATCAAGTAGAGAGGGTGCAGGATGAGGGATTTTTGATCCACTCACTTGTTTGATTCACTCGCTTATTACGTACGTTACCTGAAGATGCTATATTACTTATCTGATGAATCAGATAAGCTAATTATTATCAGATGATTCATTTGACTTTGGAGAAACTTGACACTATTTGAGCCTTAATGTCTTGGCGTACATAAATTCGCGCAATAGCCCCAACTGTCAGTTATCACAGCCTATTACAGCACAACAACGGCGCCTGAAAAACGTGTTAGCTCGCCTAAGACAGAGGCTTCAAAATAAGTCTAAATATTAGCTCCGCGAGTGCGGAACAGTGTGCGGAACGCGGTGATGTGTAAGAAAATCTCACAGACACGACGTTGTTTATGAAGATATAAAGCCGAAAAAGTGACTCTTTATACGACCACTGATGTCAATCTTCTTTTCCCCGAACCGGACCTACTTGACGACTATTAGATCGAGCTTCCCACCATGAGTGATCCAAATCAAATGAAGGAGGAGCCTTCTTCAGCTTTAACCGAAGTCACTATTGGGCTGCCTCACAAGACGGACGTGCATCCGGATGTATCTGAGGTTGTTGATGACCGGCCCGTCGTTCCAATGAGTTGGAGGCTTGGGTCTGTCTTATTGATCTGCCTCATCAGCTTTGGCGCTTCCTGGTCCGCCAGGCTGACCTCTTCGTTGAAGAGCACGATCAAGAAGGAGCTAGATATCAACAACACACAGTTCGCACTACTAGAAGCTAGTGAAGAATTTCTGGTCACTATATTAATGATGGCCTCAGGCATTCTGACAGATCGAATTGGCGGTGCTGGTATGTGCCGTTGAATATCCTCAGCGACGTTGTACTTACGACTAATGTATGAATAGGAGCTATGCTCTACGGAAACTTGATTATGACCGCAGGAGCACTCCTTATCGCTGGCGCAGCAACTTGCAAATCCTATCCGCTCATGATCTTTGGAAAGGTCACCGCAGCATTTGGCGATATCGCCACGCAAACTGCTTATTATAGAGTGTTTGCAGGATGGTTTGCCCCTGGCGGAGGATTTGGCACCACTATCGGCCTCCAAATTGGAATTGCCAGAATCGGTGGCTTTGTTGGAAGCTCCACGGCGAATGTCATCTCCAAGGTACGAGTCGTTCAATTTTGTCCTCTCAAAGAATCAGAATTGGTAACCTTGCATTTAGAATACCGGAAACTTCGCCTGGGTCTTTTGGATTGGGGCATGCGTTGCCTTCTTCACAAACCTGTGCACACTCGTGTTCTTCGCCTTCACAAAAGTTGCCCACAAGCGCTTTCGCCCCCCACTTGATCCGGCAACCGGCGAGCCGCTTGTTGAGAAAAACAAGAAATTTGAGCTTAGCAAGATTATCGAACTACCGTGGGTATTCTGGGCAATCATGCTTTTCTCAATGGTACAAACAAGTTGCTCCAACATCTACGCCCAGAACGCCACAGAGCTTGCCGAGCACCGCTTTGGAGTAGATGCTGTGGCTGCTGGTTGGTACGCCTCCTTGTCGCAATATGCTGGTATGTTAAATATCCTCCTATCAGTCTATAGGAGGGCGGCTGGCTAACCCGATACACTAGGTTTCTTCCTTAGTCCATTGATTGGAGCTGTCATCGACACCTATGGCCATCGCGTGACGCAGATGGCTATCTGTGGCACTGGAATGCTGTTGTCGATGGGACTGATCAACTGGGGCACAACAACTGGCAGCGCCGCGGCCTCTTATGCGTTCTACGCCATTTTCAAGACATTCGGCCCTGTGACAATTATTGAGGGGATTCGAACTAGTATGTGGTATCAAGATGTTTTTGGCACAGCCTATGCTGCCAAGGTGACAATGAACAACGCGTAACTATGCAAATATCGATTTCTAACAAAACTCATAAGCTAACTCCAAGATTAGGACTAACATTATCATTCGCATCCTCACCGGCGTTATTCAGGATGCCGATGGCGGCTCGTATGACCGGGTCACGATCGTCTACGTGTTTCTTGCCACTGCTTCTACTGTCGTGTCTCTGGCGATGTTGGTCGGGTGTTTTTGGGCTCCCGACCTCAAGATTTTGCAGTTCACGCGGAAGCAAAGAATTAGGCTGGGAGACATGATAAACGAGAGGAAGGCGAAGAGCCAGGGGCTCACCGGCAAGACTGCTAGAGCGATCAGCAAGGCCTGTTTTGTTGCGCTTTTTGTGTACGTCTTGGGCAGCTGGGCAGCCTGGATTTGGGGAGCCGCCACAGGAAATAATTAAGCAAAGTCCTTGGCTCGGTGGCGGAGTGGTCAACCGTCTCGGAGGGCTATTGCAAGGCCGCTGGGTTTTGAACCCAGCGCACTGGAGCAATGTTAGAGCAATGGCAACGTGTTTGATTTCCGCTTTTGCGTCTTTGTACACTGATGATTCTCAATAGGCCCCTACTCTATGAGGTCTTCCTGGGAGGATTGCTTCATAGACTTCCTGGGCAGCTTCATGAAAATTGCTTGTGCTTCGACTTGATAACTGTCAGTTCCCAGACTTTTGATCTTTTGGAGCTCGCAGTGAAAGTGCAGATTATCACCATTACTCTAGGGATTCACACCTAGCCCGGAACTCACAATACAAACTAGTAGCGTCTACTACCTAACCCTAACCTGGACGGCAATCCTGATAAGCCAGAGGCGGCCGGACCGGCTCCACCCACATGCGCCAGCCATTGTATTACTTAGTAACCGTTCCTAAGTCAGCTTGAGGTTGGTGGCCTTGCATGTATTTAAAAGTCATCTTGAACTCGTCCTATATTCCCAGAGAGCACTCCCGGAGTATCTGCAAAGCCTTCATCTACTCTGTGTCCGGTCGATATTTAGGCGTGTCAGTTTTTACTAGTAATTATGCGCGCCCATAACACTCTCCGACATGCCAGCCTCGTCGCAAACCTTTCTTGTGCTCAGCAAGGGCGTCTCAGTGCTCGGCGCTTGGTCCGGTATTCTTTCCGATCGGGGGGTCACAGCTCTTTTGCAACCACATCCGCCACGGCTTTTTCAACAGATAGGTCTAATACAATCGGCTTCATCGGCCTGGGCGCCATGGGCAATCATATGGTTAGCTGCTGCAGATCCATTCTACAAAACGCGATCTAACTTGACTAGCTCAATGACCTTATCTCGAGATACACGAAGCCGGATGGTGGAAAGGAGGTCGGCTTCGCCTTGTGCGATGTGAACCAGGCCGCGGTAGACAATGCCATTAAACGCCACGACTCAGAGCACCCAAATGTGCCACTCATTAGTTGCTCATGTAAGTATGCATCATGTCCAAAGATTTTGCAGATATACTAGGAGCACCGCTAACGCCTCACAGCACCTTACGATGTAGCACGGAAAGCTTCCACCATCATCAGTATGGTTCCTACCGGAAAGCATGTCAAGGACGTCTACGTCGGCGAAGGAAACAGTGTCCTGAGTGCTCTCGGGTCCATGAGTCAAGATCAGCGCGCTAAAACTCTCTGCATTGATCAGTCTACCATTGAGCAAAGTGTCAGTAAAGCGGTCGCCTTGCAACTACGACAAGTCGGCGCAGATCTAGTGGATGCCCCAGTCTCGGGAGGTAAGCCATATGACCTAGCTCTTCCATCACTACTAATCCCTCGATGACACAGGTGTCATTGGTGCAGAAAAAGGCACTTTGGCAATCATGGTTGGCGGATCCAAGGCCTCTTTTGATCGCTCAGTCCCCGTCCTGCAGGCCATGGCTCGCAGGGTGACATATTGTGGTGATCTTGGGGCTGGACTTGCCGCCAAGATCTCGAATAAGTACAGCGCCCCGGCACCGGCCGATTCCGATACAGTTACTGATCGCGGGCACTCGCCATGATATACAGTCTTTTACTTGGCATCACCATGCTTGGCTTGAGGTGAGCAGGAAATAGCAGCAATCCTGAGTGCTCGAGAGTAGAGACTAATGAAACCAAGTGAGGCGATGCTCTTGGGCAAGAAGCTAGGAGTTGATCCGCAAGTACTCGCCGACATCATCAACAACTCCACAGGGCGTTGCTGGTCTAGTGAAGTAGGTCTTCCAACAATCTCACCTCTAGAGGGTCAGGATCTACGAGCAAGAGCATGCGCTAATCCTTTTGTCTAGATCAATCATCCAGTTCCTGAGGTCACGACCGGTGACTCTAGCCCTCCGTCCCACCGGAACTATGAGGGCGGCTTCATTACCAAGTTGGCTCACAAGGACCTTGCTCTTGCTGTTTCAGCTGCCGAAGAGGTCAATGTGCCTCTCGCGGTGGGACGGTGCGTTGAGCAGACGTATCGACCCCTGGCTAGATCCAAGGAGTTTGGAGACCGCGACTTCAGTGTGATTTACGAGGCTCTTGATTCTCTGGGCTCCGCCGCGCGGAGCTCCCAGCTGTAGTCCATTTACCATTCCATCCCTATTAAACGTACACAAGCTGTTCGTTGGCGGAGTTGGAAGACAGTAGCCATGTATCTCGTTTCAAGGTTGAAGTTCCGGCATGACATTCTGGCATGACAAACCTCCGCTAGCTTCAAACATAGATTTGAAATAGCATGCGCCCTTTGACTATGAGTCTTAATTCTTGTTGACAATTACTCTTGAGTCGCTGCGTTTACGTTAGATAGCAAAGCATAGTCAATGGGACCAAAAAGATCAATCCACGAATTCGGCATTTGGCCATCTGATTCCTGCCCACTCATCATCGCATCCTCGCCGAATTGGTTGGACATGGTATTGTAGTCGACCACTGCCCATATAGCTGCCTCCTCGACAGGCGTGAAGCTCAAAGCTTGCGTGAGGCCGTTCAATTGACGTCCTAAAGTCCCATCGTAGACTGTTCGGCGAAGTGTCGAGGCCTATTGAGATTCGTCAGTGTACAAAGACGGCAAAGGCTAAAATCAAGCATGTTACCATTGTTCTGACATTACCCCAGTGCTGGCCAATGATGTCCAGGTAGAGTAAAGCCTCTTCGAGTAGTATTTGAGCTTGTTCACGAGCCAGCGGGTCCTCGTCATAAGTCCGTAACGCAAAGATGGAGCCCGCGACTGTAACTGCATAGCCGCTGGACGAAGAGTGAAAGGAGCAACCCAACTTGCGCGCCTCACGGATAAGAGCCATCATCTGCTGCGCATGAAGCCAGGCTAGGTCAGATGATCGTTTAATGAAACTGATGGGTGCAAGGTTGCGGCATGTGTTGATGCGGCGCCGTAACAAGAATGGATGGTTGAGTAGACAATAGCAGAGATGGAACAGTGCTCGAGAGAAGATGATCGGCCCTGTAGACTGGTTGTCCACTGCTCCTTCGGGGGAGATATGGACCGCGAGCATCTCATCAACTGGTCTTTGTATCTCCAAATAAGCTTCGAAATGTAGAAGATCGGACTCGATGCCGGCAAAGTCCGAGCCAGGATCCCAGGGTGGATGTGGGCCTCTGATGTTGAAGTCTTGAAGCACATATTGTGCACATCGACCGAGGATGTGCGAAATAGCAATGACTTGAGCCAGGGGGCATTGCCGTTGAGATACTGAAAGTGTTCGGTTTGTCATCTCGTCCAACGATTGTGTTTTGGCCCATAGGCCCTCCCTCCATATGGACTCGTCACACGGCAGCTGCACATGGCATGACGCGTCAACGATGGCCGGTGGTCGACCGCGGCCGCAGGAGACCAAGCGATCCAACAGATAGACTGACCAAAACACCCGTCGTCGCTCTTCCTGTTCCACATATGAGAGATGCGCTGCGTTATCTAGCATGAGTCCGCAATCCTGTGCGATCCTGACGGCCAGTCCTACTTTGACCCATGCTGAACCATGGCGTAATCCGCCAGCTATACGTACAATAAAATGTAAGAACAATTATAATCATGCGTCGGTCTCGATTATTAGAAAATGGAGAAACGCACCGGTGAAGTCAAACAAACCTAGCAAGGCGACCGTCTGGACTGTCGATATCTCTGCCACCTTGCCGACGGTAAAACAGTCCGACACGATGAGCTTCCAAGATCTGTTCGCATATTCGACAGACATCTCGATCGCATTTTCCGCAAAGTACGGATGCGAACAGAATCGAACTGCAGTCGCCATGACAGCGAGGACTAGATGTCTAGGGATAGCATGTTCCGACAAACGTTGCCGGAAGGTCTCCTCATGAAAGAACGAGTACGGCTGATTCTGGCAGTAAGTAAAGTATGAATCAATGACTGCCATGAACGCATCCTCTGGCGTTCCAAAGTCCTCGATCGTAGCATCATGCTGCCGTGAATGTTGGAACCTGGTGTCTTGTTCTGGAGTCCCAAACCCTGTCCCTGGGCTGCTCTCACGGTGTCCGGAAGGTGAGGGCAAAGCCGTACCACCCAAGTCCCTGTTACTTAATAGCAAACCGAGGCATCTTTCAATTCTAGCACGTTGTTCAGTATGATTCCTCGCTGCTGGGGGGGGGGTTAATCTCACCGTTGTAGGCTCGCCCCCATCGTCTCGATCTTTGCCTCAAGTGTCGCGATCTTACTTACGACATCTGAGGTCTAACGAGCGGTTTTGAGCACGTGTGTTGGTAAGTAAGAGGGGGTCAATCCATACCTGTGTATCGCTTGACTGGGAGGTTCCTCGTAAAAAGCCGGGGTTATCGCTGCTCGCTGGACAAGACCCTTGTTGCCTGGGACCCTGCTGCCGAGGAGTTTCGACGGGATATGCGCAGTCTTCTGCCGTTACACCCAAATCCGCCACACAGCTAACATGTCGAGCGTTACTCACCAATGTTGAGTCGTTGGCATTGTCCGCAGACGGGTCGGTCGCCAGTGCACCGGCATTTCTTCCGTCTGACCGGGTTAGTTCTCGCTGGCCAAAGTGGGAGTGTGCACGAGAAGAGGGGTATCAATTTGCGTACCGGCATTGTAGGCATGCCTGGGCAATGCGCTGTACCGGAAAGTAAGTATCAGCCTCACTCCCCATCGCACAGCAGAACACGTAGCGGATGCTTAAGCATGAATGTGGTTGATGAGTTGCCTACGGACAGGCCCACGGTCAGAGACCCGGACCGCCGGGGCCAAGTTGGGAAGTGCATGCGGACCTTACAAAGCCCCTCCATGTGCCGTATAAAATGCCCATTTTAGGCTTAGATGCAACGAGACAAGTCTGAACAGACGTGGTCTCGAACTTGGGGGAGTGGAGCCGGTCCGGGCCTCTCCCCGATCACGCTGATATGCTGATCTCGAATTTTAGTGCAATCAATTGTTCCTCAGCTGCAATGGTCACAACGATCCATCAGGTAGAAAAGATGAGGTGAACAATTTCATAGAGACTGATGTTTTAAGAACTATATATCTTTGTCTTTGCCTGATAAGATACTCGAACAAAATAGGTAGCAGGAATCCGTGGTTCAAACAACAAAGACTATCGAACAATGATAGAGCACCCACGAATTGGTACTGATGAATTCTCTACGTGAGTGGTTTTCAGAGCAATAAGGGCTCCTTTTCACGGCTTGCCATGACTACAATGAGCCTTCACAAACATATCAGAACCTGAAAGCTGACATCTCTTCTAATATGACAGTAACGGCGCGACAATTCACGAGCTCTTACCGGTGGTCCTAGATGGAGATAAAGTCAATCAGACGGCACTCAACTCGTTCCCCGACGCAAAACACGGCAATGTCGTTTGGCAAACACTGCTCTCCGGGTCAAGAACCTGCTCAAACTCGATGTGCGCGGGGATCGCGACTTGTCCATCTAACGGGATGCTCGCCCTCCACCAGCACACTCAGGCAGAGATCTACTACGTGCTTGCAGGGCCTGGGGAGGTCGAGATCGGCGGGGTTCGGCACCGTGTTACCGAGGGCAGCATGCTTTGGATCCCCGGTGATGCGATGCACGGTGTCTTCTGTGGGCCCAACGAAACGCTCAAATGGCTCTATGTCTTTCCCGAAGCGCGTTTCGAGGATATCATCTACCGGTTCAAGGCCGCATAAGATGCTTCGAAAACCCTGTCTGGCCAGGGCATGAAAGGGCTTCGGAGGAAAGAGAAGTAACCAGGGCGAGCTACTAATCTCATTATAACTACTGCAACCTTCTGCAATTATCTCATGCCATGTTGCACTGCCAAACTGATGAATGCGCGTAATTCTCCCTCTCTCTATTCTGCTATTTCCCCCTATAAAACTTGGATTATGGAACTTCGTTGTCATGTAAAGGTTGTCAGCCATCTCAGAGCATCGGTCTTATGTTTTCGATGCCACACATGGCCAAGGATAAGCCCACACCCGAAGTATACCGGTTTCGGAAAAACACGAGTACAGTGCATCTCGTGGAAACTGACTCAAATCCGGACCGTGCCCACTCTCGCCACACGCAGAGAATCCTTCGACCCGCAGCTCAAGTCGGATAGTAGCTTCATGGATGAATTGCCGGATGTGCTTTCAAGTTCCGTAAAGAGGTCAGGAATAAATTCTATAAGACAGGCGTGTGAAGTCGCTCATCTAGGCCTGGTCACTCCGGCATTCTTGACTGCTTGACATAATTAGTTCCCGTTATATTCCTCCATCATCTATTGCTGCAGCATTCGCCAAACACCAGAATGGCGCGCATGGTTTCGGGTTCTGATATTTACGGACCTGGGACCTGGATCGATTCTGAAGCGCTGCCAGTGCCCGATGATGCGCGTCGACTTTTCAAGGTGCTGGCGGAAGCGACGCCGGGGTTCACCAAAGATCCTGCGACCCTGAACACGGTGTCTTTCACTGGTTCCCCTCAAACAGTTGTGCCTGGTCCGTTGAAATCGGCCGTCATCTCTGGCGCCTTGCATGCTATGAGCGGTATAGTTGCTAATGAGCTCTTGGAGCTCAGAGACGGCCAAACTTCCAGCCGGACAGCGTCTGTCGATACCGATCATGCTGCATTTTGGCTCGGAAGTGTGGGCATGAGCAAGCGAAACGGCCAAACCGTCCGGGAGATTTCCAAAGAGGGCAAGCTAGCCTCCATCTTCCCTAAAGATCTCGAAGGAGATATTTTCGGTACGCCACTCAGATTGCGTGCTACCGCAAACTACGAGACCAAGGACGATGGCGTTTGGTTCCAATTGCATGGGTCTCTAGGCGCAGATCGGGTACTGCAGACCATTGGCATAGACCCGTCGCAAGAGTGCAGCAGTGACGACGAGGCCTATCAAGTCATCGCCGAGCATGTCCGCAAGTTCGGAGCGCATGAGCTGGAGATGATGCACTTGGTCCAAGGCCTTTGTGGAAGCATTTGCTATACTCCAGCTGGATGGAACCAGACACGCATGGCCAAGGACCTGTCCAAGCACCCCCTGATCAACTACAAGCAGCAAACACATGCAGTCCCTACGCCGGCCATTCCTTTGCCTGTGTCTGCCGACAAAAGGCCCCTGGCGGGGATCAAGGTCGTGGAGCTTGTTCGCATTATTGCCGGTCCTGTGATCGGGACGACCTTGGCAGCCTTGGGGGCGGATGTGATCCGCGTGAACAGCGGCCGCCTGCCAGACTTTAATGTAAGCTATGACTATCCTCTCGGTCGCCACTTATATCAGGAATGCATCGAAGCTAAGAATATACAACAGTCACTTCAACTTACGCTGAATGCTGGTGTCAGAACCATGGACGTTGACTTGGCTAAAGACGATGAGGTAAAGCATTTGCTAAAGCTGATCGCAGGTGCAGACGTCTTTATTCAAGGCTACAGGCCGGGAGTGATTGCTCGGAAGGGGCTCAGCCCTGACCATCTCCTAGAAATAGCTGGCAAGAGAGGCAAGGGCATCGTGTATGTGGAGGAGAACTGTTACGGGCCAGATGGGCCAATGGCTGAACGACCTGGCTGGCAGCAAATTGCCGATGCCGCCTCCGGATGCTCCTACATCACTGGACGAAGCTTGGGCTACAAAGACGGGACATGTGTGCTACCCGCTCTGCCTGTGCCGGATATGCTCACAGGCCTGATCGGAGCCATCGGTACTATGATGGCCATCAGAGATCGTGCATGTCAAGGCGGCTCCTACCATGTGTTTGCTTCTCTCATGACCGCGGCTGCTCTTCATCTAAGTCCTGAGGTCGGGTTATACTCACCAGAGGTGGTACAGGGCTGCAACCAGAAGTTTGGCTGGGACGAAACTGGTCCTGACCTCTTTGTACTCGAACTTTTGGATGTGGTACTGAAAGCATGGAGTCGAGCGATGCCGAAATTCTCTGCAGAAGACTCATCTTATATGTCTACCTTGAAAGGTGACTGGGGCGAGTTTCAGGTGCTGAAGCCCGTTGTTCAGCTGAGCGATGCAACCGCTTCGCCATACTTCTCATCCGCGCCCGAGCCTAACTGTTATCGCAGCAGTGATTCAATAGCATGGCGATAGAAAGGCCTGTTGTATATATGTAGAGCTTTGCTTTAGGGAAATTAGCTTGAGACAGCTTGGTTGAGCCTAAGAACTTACCACAGCATGTAGAAACAAGGAATACCTGTCCGTTTTCCACTACTGTTATTTATAAGCTACTTACATGTGGAAGATCCGGATCAATGGCAGACCAATAAGATGCTTCTTTGCGTGTGTAAACACGATAGCATCAAAGCTGTAACCAGGATCAAACGAGCATGCCATTCTTGAAAAATACCAGCGAACAGAATTAAGTAATTGTAGATATGAAAGTCAAATTATTTAAGGTACCTCCTAAAGACTTCTAGATCCGGGGGCTGCTTTGGCCTTCTATCTCGATAACGAGCTTGCCCATCTGACGTCCAGCTTTCATTTCGTCAAACAGGTCATCAATGTCCTTAATGTTGCTCAGCCCTTGGACTGTTCTGCTGACCACTGGTCGGATCTCCTTGCGGCCGACAAAGGCGACCATGTCCCGAAACTCTTGCCTGGAACCCATCGTGGTTCCCTTTAATTCTGCGTTCAAAAGAACAGCCGGCATAGTCCAGTTCATTTTTGGAGAGACAGTCATGCCATATTGGACAATGACACCACCAGGCTTGAGAAGCTTTACAGCTTTGCTCACGATATCACCGCCTGCTCCATCGATAATAGCATCAATGTACGGCCTCGAGGATGGAAGTTGCTGGCGAATGTCGGCTTCCCATTTTTCCGCTTTGTAAATTGCGCCGCCTTGTGCACCCAAGCTCCTGGCTCTGTTGAGCTTTTCCTGACTGCCAGAGGTAACAAAGACATTGACGCCCATAGCCACGCCGAACTGTAAAGCTGTGATAGCAACGCCACCTCCGATACCTGTGATTAAGAGGTTCTGTCCTGGCTGAACAGCAGCCTTGGTACTTAATGCCCGCCAGGCTGTGAGTCCAACTAGTGGGAGAGCTGCCCCCTCCACGGCGGACAGATGCTTCGGAGCCGGAACGACCTCGTCCTGGTGAACGCAAACATAGTCCTGCGCTGTGCCTACATCATAGAGACGGGTTGATCCGGTGATGGACCATTTTTTAGGGTCCTCTGGGCCCGCTGGGTCTGATATCCAGCCTCGCATAGGTGTTAGGAGGACGTTTTCCCCGAGAAGAGAGCTATTAGCAACCCTTCTCCCAAGCTCAGTAATCACTCCATAACCGTCTGATAGCATGGGGTGGTCGAGGGATATGGCGGGGTACTGATGATGCCGAACGAACAGGTCGCGGTGGTTCAGCGCAGCCGCCTTGAGTCGGACGAGGACCTCATTGTCTCCAGGGACAGGCTTCTTAACCTCTTTGAGCTGTATACTGCCAAGGAAATCAGTATTGGTCATCGAATCCCCCTCAGAAATCGGGTTGGTCTTACGGGTAGTAAACCTCCCCAGGCTTGCCTGCAGCCTTACCGAGATGGAGCACGCGGGGCATAGCTTGTCTGAATGCTTTGGAGACCTTGAACATGGTGCCACTACATTACGCGAATCATTTAGGAGCAGTCTTTGAAGACAATTTCAAGGTGCTAGACCGGCTATGAGTGCTCGCAAAGAGCCGAAACTTACGTGCGCCGGACCGTACCCACCAAGCATCCTTCGATCGTCTTAGTGGGGACGGTCCGGCCACTACCTGCGCCGGGCGATAAGGTCAAGTCGCTCTTCCTACCTTTATACCTTCGGACTTACTAGGGTAACGCCTAGGAAAAGTGAAAGCTGTACCCTAGTGAAGAAACCGTTTTTTAAATAAAAGTAAATAAATAAAAAATATATAAAATAAACCCAGCAACCAGCTCAGTTGCACATTCTCAGCAGTCAGACGCTGGCCGCACCAACCGAATCGAGTGTCTTGACGTTGGGCTATGATAAGAGATGGCAGAGTTGTGTGTCCAAATTGGCCCCCAGAGGAGAAACCCTGACTCGTTTGAGTGGCCACCATCTAATGAATATCTGTAGTAGAAGTGTATATTCGGCCCCATTAGGTTAATACGACTAGACTTTGATATTGGAATGCAGGAACCTTGATACCTTGATACCCTTGAACATTAATCTACGTCTTCCCATTCTTGTCCGGCTGCGAACACTAGTCACAATCCCCGCCACAATTCTCAGGATAACAAACACGTCCATATGTAATGGCATATAGACATATTTTTGGTGACTATTTCTTTCTTTAATGCTGCAAGAAGCAATGTTGCTCTAATCTCATTTACAACTGAGCTGCGTCGATGCTCAATATGTACTAATATGTATGTACTAAGTCCTGCAATCTATGAAGATGAAATAGGCTTCTTCGACATGGTCGCAATGAAAGCAGCCAGGGCAGCCTCAGGCTGATAAGCGGGAACCTCATGTCCAGCTTCGTAGACCCTCAGCCAACTCAAGTTTCCAGACGTCTTGAACTCGCCATACTTCTTTCCATTAACTGTGTATGGCTTAAGCGGTGTCGCTAGGAATGACTTGCTAGCAATAGAGTTGAGTGCTCGGTAGTTGCCCATCCAGTTGCAGATCCAATCTGGGAATGTTAGAACTAGAGCCGTACTTGAAGGTGATGGGCTAATCAACTTACCGGCATCGCCAGCCCAGATCAGGACAGTGATATTGGAATCAATGACTTGCTTCAACGTTGGCAGGAATGATCGACCACCTGTGTTATTCGGTCAGTTGCAATTCATGAGAGGTGGAGGATACTCCAACACTTACGGTCACCGCTGGACATAAACTTTTGATAAGGCGCATCTGGACACTCTCCATAGGTCGACTGAGCGCCGATAGCCTTCATAACAGCGGATGACTGCAAATATGTAGAGTATGTGGCTGGCGGGAAAGGGTCGTCTCTGGGGTGCCGGATGTCGTAATAACCGAAGTCTGCCAGGGACTCCAGGGAGCTCTCGATAGCGGAGTTGCAGGTATCATCGGCGTTGCCACAGGCATCATCGTTGGCTGTGAGACCAGTGCACTTGGCAAAAGCGGGCACACACTTCTTCTGGTAGGTGGAAACGTATGAAGTGTACTGCTTGTCATTGATGAGCTTGCGGTAAGTGTTGTTAGCAGCATAGTCGATGTAGTCCTTGTATTGGTTTGCTGCAATATTCGTATCAGTACCATTCAGAGGCTAAATATTATCAAACTTGACTCACCAGGATCAATCCATCCATTGTTGATACCAAGGGCAACAAGGTTAATCTTCTCGCCCTGGATCTTTCCGGCGTCGATGGCAGCATTCTGCTGCTCAAAGTAGAATGCAAACTCTGGGCCGTAGTGGCCTCCATAAGACTCGGTGAAAAGACCGAACTCGCGGCCCTCGTACTCGGGGAACTGGGCGTAGAAAGCTTGGAGGAGCTTCCAGACCCTCGGGGCAGCAGTGAGGGTCGAGGTGACATCGTCGGTGCCGTAGCTGAAGCCGGTGCCAATCGGTTGGTCAACATACAGCTGCAAGGCTCAGTCAGTTTCTGGACCTGTCAAAATATGAATCTTCAATCCTACCATGTTGGCAAAGGTGTTCCAGGAGTTGGGGTTCAGGGTTGGCTTGGATCCTCCATTGTTGAAGGTGCAAGGTCCATTTTCCTGGAACAAGCCGATCATGGAACTGCATCCAGGGCCACCATTGAGCCACAGAGCTAGAGGAGCTGTCTTTGCGTTCTTGCGCGACTCAAAGAACCAGAAGAACATGTTCATGTTGTCTCCTTTATTATTGATAGAGCCATTAGAGTCACAATCCAGTCACAACGGGGTGGATGCGTGCTTACCGACTGTAAAGTAACCCGAGTGCTGGTTCACGCCGGGAGTCGTCTCACAGATGCCAGAGTTGGACACAATCTTGGTCTTGCCCCCAGTAGCAGCATGCTCAAACACCTTGTACTTGATGCCGTTGGTGGTCTCGGTGGACCTCTTGTCCAGGCTAGCCAGAGGCGTGGCCGCGCCCTGGCCGAGAAGGGCCAGTGTGGCAAAGATGTTGAGAAGTGCTGCCCGCATTTTCGATCGTAGGATGACTCTTGATCAAGGCTGAGGATGCATGCCAAGGGAAACGAGTCTCAAACCCCAGACTATTTATGTTTGACAGGCTTGGCAGCCACATGGCCTAGATCTGGCATTGCCGCGTCGTCCCGTCTCCACCTCGGAGTGGTCCGCATTCCTCTGGTACCTTTGCTGTTATCAAGGTCGCTATCCATTATTCCGCAATGCCTACCTTCCTATTGAAGTGGACGATCATAGACGCTGCAAAGGTGCCTCGGATAGTCGGCTCTCTCGTCAGACGATACACGATCAATTCCTCAGGGCTTCCTTGCCCATCCGACCGGCCATCAATTGCAGTGCGATAGGCCCGTCCAATCGGGCGTTAAACTTAAACGTAGGATCTCGACCTTCCGAAATAAGGCCTAGACCCGACCCCGAATCTATGGGGTCTCGGCAATTTCGAGCCGAGCACTAACGATCGGCGCCCCAATTGTGGCATTCCATTGGGCTTTTTGAACCAGAGCCATGCCATGTGCACACAAATGTCCCCAGTTCGTCTGTTTCGGATTCCCGATAGCCGCTATGATGCAACCCCGAAAGGAACCTTTGCAGCTTCTACCATCATATCTTTGGGCGCACCGGATCCCATTAGCTAACCGCTAAAGATCACAAACTCTGGCCTCAAAGACTCAACGCTAGCTTCTAGGCCAACCAAGCTACCTATTTAATCTAAGATTAATCTTAAGCTTGTAGCGTTCTAGCTACATCCTGTATCTTATCAAGTCCACAGCTACCGCAGGCTTTGTACTTAGTTCCGCCAATGAGTACGTCGAGTTGAACATCCCTCAAATCGGATTGTCGGATCGCTTAAACTGCAGTGGCAGAATATCTCTACCACTGAAGTGTTCCACAGGACCACATTGAGACGCGCCAAGTTCTGAAATAATGCAATGTATTCAAATTGGCCTAGTCTTCCATATTCAAGCAGGTTACATGTTGAATGAACCTCTTGCTTCACCACCTCGCATGCTCCTCTCAATTCACTTTGATCCATAGTCAAAGCCCGTCTGCTTTCTTAACAGCAGTACTGCTCACAATAGAGGAGTCTGTCTCGATCGTCAGCCCACCGTGCTCCACGTATACGCGTCCAGAGCCATCAACACTTACATGCCGAGTCCACTGCCAGGCTGCCCTCCCATCTCCGATACTGACTTAAGACACTGGTCGCATCCTTCGGGAAAGACGCACTTGGCTTGCGTGAAGCCGGTAAGGCCTAGCATTGCGGCAGCGCTGAGCACGCTGACAATGGTCGGAGCAAATTGCATGATGAGTAGGTATGAGAGTGGTTTGTTTGTAAAATGTGCTGGAATTGATGAGCTCCGGACTGACCATCAACGACGAGGATTTAATGCTATTTATGCCTTTCATACAGCCGGTATACCTATCATCACGATGATTATAGCAAGTGATTGTTTCGAATGCACTTTTATTGCTGCCTAAAGTTTAACTATACGAGACCTGAATTTGAATCCTATGAATTAATTATATTGCTGCCTACACATACATGTACAGCCGTCCCAATTACAAGTTGTAAAGTTGAGGGTTGTGACGTCATCATACACCGGTGATAGAAATATACGGACGGCTGTGGTATAGCTTCATGCTTAATGAATCCTTTCATAGTGTAGGGCTCGGCCCGCCGCACAGCAGAAACGTGCCGACTTCCGTTGCTAGGTTGGCTTCCAAGTTGTGGCTGAATCCTACTGTAACGATTGTCCAGCTTGATTGGGAAAGTAATTGGTCTCATCTCTCAGCTCTCCTGTGGAGTTCAAGCCATTTCATATTCCAGAATTTGTCGCTGCTCGCTGTTCGCCCGGTTACTCGCGTCGCTACTTGTCGTTACTGGCCTGTTTGGCTACCTGGCCCGGCACAGGCTTGCAGGTGCTGTCCTCTTCTTGTATGCTTACATGCAAGGGTGTCTGCATACTCACCATTGTTGGCCTACGGTCAACACACCCTCTTTCCTTCCGCAACCACTGGCCCCCAGTAGCTCTCACGAGGTCTGCATCACCTCCAGAAAGTTGGGCGTGAGACATTGATGCCAGAACAAGCAAACCCGCGTATGTTAAAAAACAGAGGACCCGTCTTAACTTGACCATGACTCTTAAATGGTTACTAGTAGGTTAATAATTAGAAGATGCTATTGTGAAAGAAGCTAAAGTCTTAGCTACCCTATAGTATTTCACTGTAGCATAAGGATCTATGTCATACCGCCGTGTTTTCTAAGGATAACTAGGCAAACCATGGCTGTTAACTACAGACTTTGTCATCAGTGCTCATCGGGGTTGCAGGTGATTCACTTGACTTCTACAAAGACACATCCCTACAGTTCTTGCGACATAACAACCAATGTTCAGAGGTTTCAGTCCAATTATTACCAGCTCTCTATCAAGTGCAACCTAAGAACTATACTTTTGAGATCCAACTTCGCTCACCCACTCCAATTAAGCACCAACCCAACAAACTTTTCCAGCTCCGTCGGTTCCGTCGCCCATGTCGTCAACAACCTGATAACCGCCTCGTCATCGCCCCATTTCTCCCACACGTAAAAAGCAAAGTGCTCCTGCAACACCTTAATCAAGCCAAGAGGCAGCACTGCAAACACCTGGTTCGTCTCTGTCGCAGCGTATACAGAATATCCCGCTTCTGCGATCCCGCTCGAGAGCGTTTCGGCAGCCAGGTTGGCTTGCCGCGCGAGGTCAAAGTAGAGATTGTCGTTGAAGAGCTCGGCAAATTGAGTGCCTATGACTCGACCCTTGGCGAGTAGAGAGCCATGCTGCTTAACGTAAAATTCGAACTCTGATGCCAACTGCACGTCTTTGACAACCACTGCCTCGCCAAGCAGTGCACCATTCTTTGTGCCACCAATCCAAAAGATATCCGTCAGCTCCATGACATCATGCAGTGTCATATCGTTGTATTTGGAAGCGAGAGCAGTTCCGATACGAGCTCCGTCCAGAAACAAGATGAGCCCATTCTTCTCGCAGACTTGTTTAATCGCAGCAAGCTCCTCTCTACTGTATATCGTTCCGATCTCGGTCGCATTCGAGATGTAAACTAGGCGCGGCTTGGCCATGTGTGGGAAGTGCCAGTTATCATCTAATGCTCGCTCGATGGTCTGAGGCGTCAACTTTCCATTGTGCGGAGTTACGTTGATGATCTTGTGACCGCTAGCCTCGACTGCTCCAGTCTCTCTTGTAACAATATGTCCGGAGCTCGCGGCTATGACAGCCTCGTGGGGTCGTAAGCACGCCGCGATGGAGATGGCATTGGCCGACGTTCCACTTGGTACAAAAAAGATGCCGACATCTTCGCGGCCGAGATGACGTCGTATTCTCTGCCGTGCGAGGTCGCAGTATGTATCGCCACCGTATCCCGTCTCTTGAGTTATGTTGCTGGCGATGAGAGCTTTGAGCAGTGAAGGATGGGCCCCCTCACTGTAATCATCCAGCAAGCTGTAGCGCGGTGTTGTCGTGGGGAGTTGGGACGGCATCGTGACAGAGTATAAAGAATTTGTGCTACCCTTCCATCTTCCTTTCGTGCCGCCATTTCTATACAATCATCCATCCCCACCCAATGGTCCACCGATGCATCAAGTGATGGCGACACCGGGTCGTTAGTAAGTGGGCGGTTAGTAAAAGCGGTCTCGGTGGGTCGTTACTCAACAATCGATGACACGCCCCGAAAGTATAACGAGCTAATGCGCCCGAGAACTGCTTATCGATGCATCTGTAAGGCGACATTGGAAAAAATCACGCCAGCTGAGTGGCTGAGGCAAAAGACAGAGAGTTTTCATTATCTGCTTATAAGCGAGACCGGGCCGGTTGAGAACACATTGCTCATGGCGCCGAGATCGTATTGGCCGCGTCAACTGAAAAGTCGATAAAGCTTCGGTACGTCTCGACTGTTGAGGAGTCGAGAGGCCTGGGGTATGTCAAGATCTTTTGGAATTTTGGTTTGAGGGGAATGCCCGTTGCTGTCAGATTATCCGACTGATCGTACAGTTCTGGGTATTTTTCGAAGAATGCTGGGTCAATCTTGTAGTATCCCGCGCCTTTGTCCATGTTGAGTTTGTTGAAAGCGGCACGGGCGTACGCTGGAGACGAGAATAAAGTCGTGATATCTGGAGCTGGAAGGGTTACAATTGCGCTCTCACTGTCCGGTGCGGCGGCTGACATGGCGGTGATCAGGTCCGTGACCCGGATGTACACGGTGATCTGGGGAGCTCCAAGAATAAGATCAGACATGAGCGTCTCTACCACGTATCCCGTCACAGCATCACAGAATATCTGGTCAATCTGAGGATTGGCGGCGTGAAGCTGTATCAGCCGATCTCGGATCGACGGGAATGGGATCCAGTCTATTACGCGCGGGTGTGGATTCTTCATCTGGGCATCAGTTGGCCGATATCGCGGATGTAGCTTCCCAAACGTGGCCGAGGAAGGATACAGTTGCCAGGCTGTGAGCTCAATGATGTGGTAAAAGCGTGTCTTGGCATACCAAGCCATGACGTCTGGCCGTGTCATGCTGTTGAACATGGACAAGACCATGAGAACCGGCTGATAGAGACTGGTGCGCGTCAGAGTGGCTCGGTGTCAGGAGGTTTTGAGAGCATACTCGCCTTTGAAGTGGATGCAAACCATCCGGGACAAATCCAATAGTATTCAGCTTATGCTTGAGTAGCCGTTGCAGAAGCTGGATGTGGTCCGAGAAGGGCGAATTTGTGAAAGCGTAGTCTTTGCCCAGCATCATGCTTGACTCTTCAGTTGCACTCATGGCGGTGAGGTAGGGTTGCATGCCCATCTGATATTCATAACTCCAGATGTTGGGGATCTGGGGGTAGATGGGACTAGTGCCGGCGACGTTGATGAGTTCCGACGATGTCGCGCCGCCCATGGGCGCTACACAGATGTGAGTGACTGATCACTTTTCATATCTAGACTGGGATACTTACTCGGCATGGCGGTTTGCGGAATAGGCGGGTTAAAGTCCAGGATAGACGTGTCAAACGGCTCCAGCTCCAAAGGTGGCACAGCCGAACCAGCCAAGTCATGACTCGTCTTGTGGCTGTGGTTATAAATGGGCTGCTCAAGAGAGGCATTTTCCTCTTGAACAATATCTCTGTCATCTGCCCCGCCCTCGCCTGCCGTGTCATCGAGCGTCTTGAGTACAGAGTCATTCAACAACTGCACCGTGGCAAGCAGCCTCGACATCTTGGTCTGCACATCGACAAGTTGCGCCCGGAGCTGCCGGTTCTCTCTCTGGAGCGCCTCAATACGCTCACTATCCGGCCTCTGATCCGCATTCACGCGGCTGCGCAGTTCCCGAATGCATTCCGCCTGTCTCCGGCGAAAAGCCCGCTGCGAGAGGCGATTGCGCAGTTTTCTACAAACAACAGCGTGAGCTCTACCCTTCCTATCGCTGTGGCCGGGCGATTTACATACTTTTTCTCCTGGTCGGATATTTTATCTCCGCCCTCTTGCGGCGGCGGATCAGTAGGTGATGCCATGGTTCTTAACGTCCACTGTTGGGCATGTGTCTCACCGAGAGTTGCGATACCCATCTTTTTTTCCATTGGATGCTTATCAACCACCAGAGGCGGTTATTGGCGGCAAGGATCGCTTCCTTTGTTCTTCTCCACCCAACAAAAAGTCAGATCGTGAGGAGGTGGATGCAACGTCCACGGTAAGTTGTCGTAACTATTGCGACATCGGAGGTGGTCATTTGAGCTCCAATAATACGGTCGGCTATCATACAATTTGGCCTCATATTCCCATCTTGATTAGATTCCATCTCATCGTTTGAATCATAAATACTTCTGCAACATCATCACAATGACTACGCCTGTCCAGGACGTGTCTGATGCTTCGTCTCATCATGGTACAGAGGAGGACAAGTCTCGCCCTTGCGCATGAGAATCCATCTCTTGAACCACCACGGCAGCACCGTCTTGAGCTGGTACTTGGCATGGGTCCGATCGGGCACTCCAAAGACGTAATCCAGCTCCTCGAGCGTTTTTTGCTTTGTCTCTGGCACAAAAAGAAAGATGAGAAACAGCGCAACCAGGTTCAGCCCGGCGTAGAAGCCGAACGCGCCTGTGGCCGTCATGGCAATCAGCATACGAGGAAAGGTGAGTGATAGGACTGAGGCCCAGAAGTTATTTGTCGCCACGGCCCAGGACATTCCGACTTCACGGTGCGACAGAGGAAAGACTTCTGCCGAATACATGAACGGGACGGGACCCTCTCCTGCAATTGATTGTTAGTCATTGCTACACAAATTCTTGTGTTCAAGAGGAAACGTACCAGGCGAATAAAAAGCGCAGAAGAGATAGACAAAGGTCGCAACCGCGCCGATTCGGGCACTGCTATTCTCAACGCCCGGTTCAATCAAATAGCAAAGACCAGCAACTATCCCCAAGTCAGCAACATCATCCACAAGAATGCCGGTGAGCTCCAGTACTAACCAAGCAGCGTCCAGAACATGTTGGGGAACGTGAATAAGAGCAGAGTTCGTCGCCCAAATGTGTCAATCGTCCAGACGGCGGGCCAGGCAAAGAGAAAGTTGATGATTCCGAAGCCGAAGCTAGCCCACAGGGCTGTGTAATCACTAATTCCGCTTTCTTTGAAGATGGTCGCACTGTAAAAGGCGATGATATTGATTCCTTTTCGGGCAATTAGCTTAGCCAGGTCAGTTTAGAAGCAACACTTACCACACATCTGTTGCGCAATCATGACAATGCCAGAGGCCCATGTGGCTCGCCTAATCCTAGGGATGGTGAAGAGTTCGACAAAACGAGTAAAGACGTTGCTTGTCACCTTCAATCCAGACTCATGAACAAGAACCTTCTCCTGCTCCAGAAGGCAGTGAATGTAGTAAAGGTCACGGGCAGCTTGGATAGGGGTATTCCGCAATCGCAAGAGGGATTGCCAGGCTTTAAAGTGCTTGCCCTTCTTGAGATACCATCGTGGACTTTCAGGGCAGAACCACGTGCCGAGAACGAGAGGAACAGCTGGGATAAATGCAGAGCCGAATTGGAGTCGCCAGGCAATGTCGCCCGTTTTCCCGACAGCGAGATTGGAGCAAGTTCCTAGAAAGATTCCTGCACAAGATGTTAGCCATCAATGCCTGTCTCACGCTACCGTGTCAACTCAGCAAGTTAGGTAGAGCCTCTAGTCGAGTCATCCTATCTCATGCCATTCTACTGGCTCACCCGTGGCTAAGGATCTTAACACCTTTTGACCAACCAATCCTAAGCATGAAGATAGGTTGTGATGACCCATAGGCTCTACCCAATCTGCCGGGTTAATACAGAAGAGATGCACGCACCAAAGGCCGTCCAGATCTGCCAGGACATGACCAAGCCACCACGAATGATGGCAGGCGAGTTCTCGGCTGAGAAGACGGGCACCGTGACTTCCTTCAAACCCATTCCAATACCAAGGAGCATACTAGTCAAGTTAGCCATTGCCTTATTCCAAAGTGTAAGGCTGAACCTACCGACACACAGCCAGCTGTCCCCAAGTTTGCGAGACGGCCATGCCGAAGGGCGCGAAAAGAGAAAAGATGGCGGCGACAAAGATGACCCCTCGACGGCCCATCAAGTCATTGAGCGGATCAGAGATCCAGCCAGCGCTACAGAAAGTATCAGGTTTGTGCTCTGCGCATTTGATCATCAAATACATACAATAGACAGATAGTAATGTACGGCATGGCATTGACAAAGCCGATGATCCAGCTGTTCTTTGCGCACTCGCCCTCGTTCGCGACAGGCCCGCAAGCCGACCCAGCCGCGTCGGGGATGCCGAGGGCTACAGGGAAGGACAAATTGGCTCCATTGGAACCAGTCTGCTACAAGTTAGTGATAAGACGTTGAAAAGAAAACAGGGAGTATCCGACCTGATCCCAACCCTGAATAGCAGCAGCAATCGAGTTCAGGAAGATGGTATAGTAGAGCGACCGAGGATGGCTCCATTTGTGTGTCACCTCGCGCCTCAGCGCCTCCTTTTCATCTTCATCAAGCTCTTCGAGGGACTCAAAATCGGCCGGGCTCTGTGCGACTAAGGCACCCTTCCTCAGAATGGGAAGGGTGTCGTCGGGCAAGCCCTTGCTCGTCTGGAACTCGGCGACATCCTTGAAGAGCTGGCCGCGGGAAATTCCCTTGAGGGGGTTGCGGATCTCTCCGGCGACGTTTTCGGTGAGCTTCGCAATCTCTTCGTGAAAGTCTTGGGTTGGGCGCGCTTGGTCCTTCCCGGTCCTGTGGAATGTTAGACTTTACTGGGGAAAGGCTTCGCTCTAGCATGGGTGGTTCGTACGGTCTTTCGGGCGAGTCCGAGACTCTCTTTTCCTCTGCCATGTTGGGAACGGCGCGTGTCAATGATCTAGTAAAAGGCTAGTAGCAGGCAAGGGATCAGTGGATCGGACAAGATCATCAGAACAAGTTCTTGAGAAATGCTTGGCAAGGAGTGCAGCAAGGGGGGTTCTTATACCGCGTCACATTCCCCTTGAGCAACCCGACGTCAATGATGGTCCCTTGTGAGTGAGTAAGGCGGCATGGGCGCACTGGCACTAGCTCAATTGCCGTTGGTAGCACGGCGTGCTCCATCACATTGATCGACGGGAGGCTTGTTTCGGATCATCGCGGTAAGCTGATTAAATAATATGAATGTCACCGGGCGTCTTTAGCGGCGGTACCTTATTGGGGGCCTCAGGTAAGCACCCAAAGGACTTGAGGATGGGTTCACAAAGGAGGCACTTGGAGATTGTTAAGGCTAGACTATCTCCCGCCTTGGCGATCCCCTACGTCTTGGCTCTTGATGCCAAGCACGTCTCTACCGATCTCCCGGTCGCAGGCGAAGCAGTCCACGGATCTACGCCTAGGAAAATCCGGGGAAGACGCGCCGAGGAAAGGGCCCGCCAATGACGGGAATCCGACGTGTTTTATGATGTCCGCAGTTCCCTTTCCCGGACGATAATGGCGCGGAGATCGTGTTGATGATCCAATCAACCCATCTCCAAGGCACAAAGTTTCTGAAGATCGCTTCCTATTCCCACCTTAGGGCTCAGCGGCTGGTTGAAGTAGCGTAGGGTAAAGAGGCGTCCACGATAAGCTCAATGACGCAAGTGGTGGCCGCCAGTGAACGATGGTGCCAACTCGCTTCCAAGAGCTGAACGACTCGAGTCGGCTGGGCTGTTGATTGGGTTTCTTCCTTGTCAGCGCGGCAGTTTCGCTGCAGTTTCGCTGCAGTTTCTCTGCCACAGGAAGATCTGTTATTTTCTCAACATGAAGCTTAGATGGGAGCTTATTGGTTTTCGTGCCTGGGGTGATAACCTGGATCTGCGACTCTCACCACAGCACTAGTGTGTTGCTAAACTTGACCGCTCAGTCAGACTTCATATGGTGGCTTTGTGATAGGATGATAAAGATCAGAATGCACAATGTGTGAATGATCCCCAAATAGTTGTGACGAGGCTGTGCCAATATCTGGCTTTGCCGTGCCACGTCCATCAATTGAACCTGAAGCCTGACGCGCCAAACAGCATCTTGTCCTTTCGTGACCCCAGCGCCAAACTGTTGAACTCCTGCTTTAGCAAGCCACTGACGACATGGTAAATTAGCCAGCTCACATCACCAACCTCCCGCCACAGTCAAAACGTCGCTTGGCTAAGGAGAGAAAGAGCTCAAGTATGGCGAGATGCAATATGTCATTGTAAAAAGTCGGCAGGCTGAGCTATATTTATTAACACCTTCGGTACTGTATTATATCCTACTAAGCTGCCTTATTCTACCCTCTGGTATTAATGTAAGGTATAAAAAGAAATAGTAGAGAACATCTTTACTAAATTAGGGTTCCCTTGTTTTGAGCCTTGTCCACATTGTAATTCTTCCACACAGCAATGCAAGGGATGGCCAGGACGAGAATCGCAGTGGCGGAAATGCAGTTGTACTTCTGGCTGTATCCCCAGGCGTAGTTGATGGCCTCGCGCGTCGCGTTGCCAGGAGGATACAGAATCTGAGTGTTTGAACCTCCGAGGTAGATTGTAGCCCAATCGGCAACCGATTCTTGAGGGAGCCGTTCTTGAAGAGCGTCCGGGAACGTGTTGGTATAGATCGCGTTGGCGACGGCCAAGCCGATAGCTCCGCCGAGACTAGCAAACAAGTTGAGTAGGGCCAACATCATGGGCACGCCGTCGCGGTCAGCCGAGGCCATAACGGCCATATCTTCACCGATAACAAGGGTCCCGCCGGCAAAGGCGATGAAAATCTGGCACATGATGATGTAGCCAATATCCTCATCCTGGCCACGGAAGTGAATCATAAGACCCGCTCCCAAAAACATCAGCGGGAGGCCAAAGAACAGGCATGCGTACTTGAAGTGCTTCGTATAGCGGATGTAGGCTCCGAATAGGACACTCCAGAAACAAGAGCCGATGTTGTAGATCTGGACCATGTATCCTGTATCGGAGATGTCGAGGTTGTAGACTACTTGGACAAAGTAGTAGAAGTACTGATCCCAAGAGTAGAAGCTGAAGTAGAGGATGGCAGCAAGGAGGCAAGCTCCAAGCACAGTCCGGTTCTTCAAGAGCTCCCACCGAACAAAGTACCTCCGGGCACCGTACTTCTCCCAGGCGGCAAAGACAAAGAACATTAAAAAGCCGATGATGACCATGGCGATAAAGGTGGCCGAGGAATAACCAGCACGGCCATTACTGGCAAGGCTAAAGGGTAGAAGGAACAGTACAAAAGCCGCCATCAGAAGGAATGCTCCAATGGTGTCGAATTCATGGAAGTAGTAGATGATGGATTGGGTCGTAGTGCGACCGCTTGGGGTCCTGACAAACAGCCCCATCTTCTCGGCCTTCCTCTGGAAAAACTTGAAGACGATAGCCAGCGGGGTCAAGACGAAGGTCATGATGATGCAAAAGGCACCCACCGCCCAGCGCCAAGACGCATTCTTGATGAAGGCCTGAGCCGCAAGAGGTCCGGTAAAAGCTGTGCAGATGAAAGGCGTGCTAGCAAAGGCAAAGGCAAAGGCACGATTACGCAGGCCCGATGTGTCGGCAATGAAGACGTCTAGGATGAAGTAAACGGAGTTGTAACCGATCCAGTATAGCACGTAGCCTGCCGCATAACCGTTAGGGCCATTGCAAGAGGCAATTATGATCATGCCCAAGAGGTAGACGGCGACGAAAGTAAGGTAGCCCTCGGCTCTGCCCCACAGGTTGAGAACTTTGGCAATGGGTAACTTGAGAACTCCGCTAATGACGGCGGACAGGATTTGGGCGGTGGCAATTTGGGGGGCGGTCTGGAAGTCCGAGTAGGCGTAGTAGGTAACGTTGTTGAGGATAGACTGTTGGAAGGCAAGCATGAAGAAGCAGACCCAGATCCTAGTGGCGTGTCAGTACCAGGTACTTTAGAACGATTGCACGACAAAGCCGAAAAGGCTAGGGTACTCATGCGTAGTGAGCATTGATGGCCGGGAAAGTACTTACCAAGCATAGGTGACATAAACGGTCTTCTTTGTCCAAACCAGAGCCGCCGCCTCAGCCTTTTGGATACCGATCTGGGCGTCAGCCGTGACTTGAGCACCATTCTCGATAACCTCCTTCTCGTTCTTCTCCTCGAGGCTCAGGCTGTCAGCCGAAGTGGCGGGATCCAAGACGCCGCCTTTTTCCGACGGGTTGGCAGTCTGGGTGGTTTCATCGGGATGATCAGGGTTGGCTGTGGTCGCGCCGCTGCGCCCGCGAATGAGGTCGAGGACACCCATAACGGGAGAGCTTGGGACAAGGATCTTGCTGCGATTAGATGGAAAAGATAAGATAAGAAAGGGAGGTTGCACGCAGACCAAGATCGAGGCATGGGAGAATATATATCTTTGTGCTGGACCCACAAACAACACCCCACGCCCGGGAAGCGAGGCATGAGGTGACTTCTTGGGTCAGCCGCCGTAGTCGGCGGCAATGTGCAATTCCCTACTCTGGATCCTGGGATGGCCGGAAATACCGGCACAAAAGGACCAACCGACATGTTGCTGTTGGTTGAGATCCCTGCTCACGGGTGATCCACTACAAAAAGTCCGCAGCTGTTCGGATAATTTAGGGGGGGGGTGGTCGGATTACCTTAAAAAGCAATATACAAAGTGTCCCTTATCATAGTATACTTAATCTATTAATTAAAAACTAATTGATTGGTGTTAATAATTCTAATAGATTTTAGTTTTATTCTTATTTTAACAATTTTTAAAAATTTATATTATAATATTATTATAAAAGTGTTTTGAGATATTCTTTAGGACTATAACCCCCTGAAAACCCCCGTGCTGGGCTAGGTAGCTGTATCTACGATGTAATTACCTCGTGGGAAGACTTTTGCGGCAAAAAGGGACAATAAGTCATAC
>JAAGWO010000488.1:0-40978 GCA_013266205.1 Fusarium decemcellulare
GGGAGAGACAAAAACTAATGACTATGCAAATTACGCACGGGCAATCCGAGGCTCCCTCAAGAAGAGAAGACCGGGGCAGTGGTACGTTACAGCTTTACTCGCCTTCTTCTTGGTCTTGTTCGAAGTCATGACGGCCTTTCTTATTGCCTTCTGCACGCCTACTTTTGGGCTGGGATGCTGGTCCGGAAGCCTGGTCCTCTACGGTATCCTAAGCTCGCTGACCTGGGTCTACCATTTATTCTCCAAGTCACCTGGTCGCAAGGCACGGTTCGTTTGCCAATGCTTCAACATTGTCTCCCTGACTTGGCTTGTGACTCACAGGCCTTGTGGTATGTATCATTCCCAGTGTCAGGTACACCAGATGGCTAATCATCACAGCTTACCGGAGGCTTTCGGACATGTTACTGCAGCACCGTGCAGCTATCTCATGATCACCTCGGATATGGGGGGTATATGATGTTCTACACTTTCGACTTCTACGTAAAGAACTTTCGCATGAATGGCCCCTGGGTCACCGCATCAGTCCTAGGCAGTCTTGTGCTCGGGGCCGTTTTGGTTACGGCTACTGCGTGGTGGATGAAGTGCCAGCACTTGTGGTCGACAGAGGAGAAGGAACC
Organism: Fusarium decemcellulare; assembly: GCA_013266205.1. NCBI lineage: Eukaryota > Fungi > Ascomycota > Sordariomycetes > Hypocreales > Nectriaceae > Fusarium > Fusarium decemcellulare. Next base: position 618 of record JAAGWO010000488.1, read on the forward strand.
AACTAACGGTCTGGATTTAACCAGCGTGGATGTTCGTGCTGATACACAGTGGTTGGATCGCTAGAGCCTTGCTTGTCTTTAGAGACGCCGATGTCGAGTGAAGTCTATGGTGTGTGTATACTAGAAGAACTTGGACATGTGCGTGCGTTATGACACGGCTGATTCGAGGTTGAAGAGAGTCTAGGCACTATGTTGCATGGTATCGGGCCGAAAGGTACCTGTCGCCGAGTGGACAACATCTTGATAACTTCAGGATTAAGGTTTATAGTTCTCTTTGGGTTAGTTATGCGGGTCGGGGCTGAGCACATCACTTCCAATTAATATCGTTGTAAGATGGACGCCTTGTCGATAAGGCGTCTATCTCACAGGCAACGGCCGGGACAGAGCCCCAATGTAGATAGCGCCAATTCTAGAAGTATCCATGTCTAGGACTCGAGGCTCTGCGCGCTTTTTGTTACCCCTGACGCGACTTGTGACTCATTTACTTCTCGTTGTTAATATAATTGACTCCAGCACACGCTCGCCTTGGGCAAAAGACATTGCCCAACACCTCAGAAACCTACCTCAGCCACCACGACCAAAAGAAACATCTGAAATGGAGGACCAACCAGATGCTCCATCTAATACACGTCGCCTTTTTATCCTAAGTGGCCTTTATGCCATCGGAAATTTTGCTTACTTGCTTTCTGGTGGCCTGGTCATGATGGTAGCTCTCGGCATACCTTCAATCTTCTTCCACACCAAAGTACTACACGCATGGCTTAGTTCTGTCACCTTTGGGACTTTGTTTCGTTTCATACCCTTCGCGACTACTCGCCACGGACCACGCCCCCTCAATGCTACTTTCGCAGGCGGCTTCTGCTATCTTCACCTCATTCCCTTTGGTTCTCGAATGATTACTGCACTGAGGCTTGGTGCTTATCCCACCGGTGCCAGCCTTTATGCCTACATCTCGAGACGTGGCTTCGAAAACCACAATGTGACTCACCTCGGTTATGAAGCACGGGAAGGAATCCTTCATTTTCGATTCGACGAGTGGAAACCGTTTAATGGACGCCGAACACCACTTGACTTGCTTCAGAACGCACATTTCAATGTTCCCGGCTTTGAATCGATTCGCGTTGGTGGTTCCCCTGCTCGATGTCGGAATATTCAGCCGTCCCAAACTTAGGATCATAGGACATGTCATGTTTTAAGAGACGGAGCCAAATACTGACTGGCCATTTTCATGTTGAGAGCGGAAGCTCCTCATTACTTTTGTATAATATTTAGACATCAACTCTACTTAGCCCTGACATCATACCAAGTCAAATTATCAAAAATGCTACAAGGCAGCCATCTCTAATGTATCCAGGTTGCAAACCTACTGGCTATGCTCGAAATGTGACGGAATGCATATTAAAGGCCCGCAGGTCACTCCCAAAGTCAGCCTTACACTCAGGTGTAATGCAGCTTACGTCGGTACTTTGAATTCTTTGTGAGAATTGACCAACGGATTGCAGCGCAAAAAGGCGCCCTTTTTGTAGTGCCAAGAGAGGCTGAATAGGCTGAAGAGCAAAGGCTACGATACCCTTCTGACGTGATATTTCAGTAAGAGTGGGACACGCATGTTGAGGCGATTAAAACCGGGTCAACAGGGGCTCCTAAAAAGGGTTTAATAACGCGCATGGGAATGATCTCGGTCATGATCGGCGCCAGGTGAGCCAACCAAGCTGAGGCTATGAATAGCGTCACGATAAATATGTCCATGTAGGACGAGCTCAAGTAGAGATGTATAGGTAGTCTGACCTTCCTTGCTTTACAGCTGAAGAGAATACGAAGAAGTGATTTTCATAGGAACATTATTCCAGTGCCCATTTTGGACATAGATTTGAAGTATAAATAACGTCCACCTGCTGCGTCCGGTGTCTGTTCAACACATCTCACAACCTGCAACTTCTCCCCCCGTTTTTCACTTTCCAACACAAGATTCTCCACAAAATCTATCATCATGACTTTTACAACTCTACGTATCATTCCTATGCTCGGGCTTCTTTTCGGGCTAGCCATGCTCCCAAGCTCTTGGGCCGAACCTGATCTCTGTGGCAGTGCACCCGACGGTTATGACTTCGACAAATACAAATACGTCGATTGTATGCCACTTTACAAAGATCATGAAGAAATTGAGGCTTGCTGCGTCGTATGGACTGAATATGCGACCCGGTGCCAGAACCCCAAGTCAGGGGTAGAAGAAGCAGTCGACTTGCAGCTTCTCCTCATGGACATGATGCAGAAGGATACCGGGGGCAATCCCTTCACCAGTGCGAGAACAAAAAAGGGTCACTGGACAGGCTGGTTTGGTCTTGGAACTACGGCCATTCCGAGCCAGGAGGTATACAATGGCTGGTGGCAAGCGTGGATGGTGCAGGACGAGGACTTTATCCCTGAATCGTTTGAGTTCAGGATGAGAACTAAAGGCGACAAAATCAACACCCGGGTTATTATGTGGCATTCGTGTCCAGCATTCTAGTTATTTAGTGCCTCTTACAATTGGTCTTCGGCAGTTGCGAGGGAACCAGAGCATGTTTTATTTTCAGACATACACAAGATAGGAGGATTTAACAAACGAATGTATGATAAGGCGTTCTGATCAATGCAAGGTAGTCTAAGTCGAGTTTGAGTTATCCGCGCAAGACCAAGCCCTCGAACCCCCAGCCTGTTTGTTCACGTCAATGATGCCGACAATAGCCCCGTAAGTCCCAGCAATCATAATAAAAGTGCCCGACACAATGACAAAGATACTCCAACCGACCATGAAGTACCACTTCGGCGTTGGACTATACCGTCGATTCCAGTTATCGTAGAGCCACATGCACCCATACGGCTGGAACGACATGAGAGTCCCAAGGAGAGCGCCGATGAGCGATACGAGGCTATTGAAAACGGGAATTGCGCTGGCAACGATATAGGCGATGATTGTGACGCCCGAGGTGCATCCAAACCAAGTCCCCCAGTGGACGAGCGAGTTGGTCGTCAGGTGTTTCGAGCCCCTGAGGATACGAACAAAGAGAAACTTGCTTGGGAACTATGGACAAGTTAGCGCTATGAAGCGAATCTCTGTCTGATGACAACTTACATGTAGCACGACGATGGTGCTAACTACCAACCCGGGAAGCGCAATGCCATATGCAACCTTCTTGACCAAGACACCAGCAGACCCAAGAGCGGGCGACGCAACATATGAACCGCAAAAGTAGTACACAACAACGCCGATAGTTATGTAGACTGACGTGATAAAGGACTGGCAGATGAGAAGCGCTCGAGTGTAGTAGGTCGGGTCGCGCATCTCTGCGGCGATGGGGAAGAAGCCGGGCGTGCCGGAAAAGGCGAAGACGATGGAGGCTACGGCAGAAATAGCTTCGGTGAATGTCGGACTGCCAAAGAGTTTGTAGTCAGATGACCATTCGCCATATTGAGGCGCTTCGGACGGTCGGTCCTGGACACCAACGGCGATGGTGACCATGATGACTGACGGTTCGATTAACATGACATCGTCACAGGGGGCTCATTTTACGTACCAGCAATAAAGACACTAACGACTCCACCCCAAGCAACCCAGATCATATTCCCCAGCGTGCGGATGCTAGCGAGACCAAAGGACACGAAGGCAGCTACTGCGACGAAGACGGCGGTGCAAGCTCCATGGGCTGACACGGCATTGAGGCCGATTGAGGCACTCACCATGCCAGACCCCGAGGCGAAAATCCAATCTGGAACAGTCAGCCAGGTACTCACGTCGACAAATAACTTATACTCACTAATACAAATACCAGCGGCAAGGAATTCACGTCCAATACGGCCAAACATCAAGTCTCCAGCGTCGTCAATGCCGTAGACCTCTCTGTGCTTGATCTTAAACTGGCCGACGATGTAGTTCGACCATGTGGTGATGGCAGAAATGGCGCAGACGCAGATGACGCCTGGTATAATTCCTAATGTATTCAAGACGCTGGGAATTGAGAGCACGCCGAGGCCGAATTGCGTCTTGAGCATGAGACCAACGGTGCCGATCCAGCCGACCTAATATTGTCAGTGATGCCACGGCCCCATCGACAGTTTCCTCACATTGCGATAGTTTGGCCCTTCTTCGGTAATATCGCCAAACACGGCGTCGTGCTCAACCATGTGACTCTCGCCCTGCACCACCTTGGGTGGCACATCATCTTGCGCCTTACCAGTGTCTGGCTGAACGTTGGACATTTTCCAGGTGGATAGAATGGTAAACTAAATGAATGTGAGGAAGTAACAGAATAATAAAGACGACAAGTGGAGGACGGGTCTTTTTAACTCATTTCAAGCTTTGGTAAATACCTCAAAGAGCAGATAGGAGGCCTAGCCGATGGTCCTGCTCCGGGTTGACCGACAACCTTGCCGAGAGGACCCGGTGGACTTGGGATTATCAGGCAAAGACAACGCTATCATGAGCATGGACACTATTCGAACCTAGCTCTGATACGAGCACGTCAGCGTCTCTCCACCATGATATGGTCTTGCATCTGTGGAGGCGGAGCGCGTGTAGAGGGCCATGCCTCCCCGAGTGGGACTGACATACGGGCCTGCGTCATGAAACTGCCCATCGACGGCTGCTTCGATGGAGTCAATGCTTTACATGAGCCAATGCATACGGTCTGAAATCCTGGCATGCTCACCTTGGTAAGCATGGCCAGCTCAAAAGCGGAGTGTGTCGCCGACACTGTCCTCTTCCTCGTCAGAGCATGCACTACCCCAGACGGAAGGTCGGGCTTGGGATCATCACCCCGTCTTCCCCATGGGGATACCGGCCGGGGTGGCTCCTGAGAACAGAGAACGAAGCCTGGAAGGACGGCAAGGCCTGCCTTTTGGGCCAGGATCAAAAATGACGACAGGGGAGAGATGGGTACATCAGAATCAACAGGGTCAAAGAGTCTCTCCTAGAAGAAACCGAATGAGGTGGGTATCGGTTGAAACTGGAAGGTCGCTTCAACAGGATGACATTCTATAGGTCAGGGAAGGAATTCCCCGTATGGCTATGCCTTGTAGATAAACACCCATAACATACCTAACAAGGCACCTTTCCTGTCAAACTCTCCCGCCCGAGTCTCCCAAACAAGATCGATTGTCACCGCAACCCTTGGAAGGGCCCCATCACAGATTAACGGAGCAGATCAATCTCGTCTGGGGCATATCGAGTCTTATCGTCATGCCCATTGCCCTTCTTTTGTAGTGGGTTATAGACATCGACCTACTTACATGTGTTTGGCTTATCATGGTTACGGAGTAACACTTTCAGTGGTGGTTTGAACAGGTCATCATCCGTGCTCACCTTGTCACTGCCAAGGTTTCCCGAGACGTTATCTGAGCAGGCAAAAGGGGCCGGCCGAAGTGACCGGTCCAACAACAGTCAATGATTCTCTGCCTTTGTTCCCAGTGCTTGAGCTGGGTTCAGTCCACCAGGGATCAGAGATAGCCCTGACCTTGCCATACTTCTAAGAAGTACTGGACTTGTTTCGAAGAACTGGTTCAGTTGCTGAGGAGGTGCCAATGATAGTGGTCAAGAACAAGACCAACTTGTCTGTCAAGCAACAGGATCAACGATTTGGCTTTCATATTTATGGCCATCCTCACATCAGTGCCGCTGGCTTCAGATTACTACAGCCCACTCGGAAATGTAAAGATCCGAGTCCGCATGTCTCGTTACACCTACATTGTCCATCATGATCATGGCTACATACAACCCCTGCACCTCGGCTCTCCAATTCACTCTACGGCCTTTTTCGCCGGCTCCGTGTGGGGCCGGCGATCCCTGCACCGGCCACAAACTCCGTAGCGCCGTGGACTCGATTCATATTCACCAATAGCAGAACCATGATCATCGTCGGAAGATTCGGCCGCTCTCGTGTTATTGTCTGATCCTATCTGTGGGGTCCGCATGTTGGTAGTTGCCGCGTACAAGTCTTCTACCAGGAAGGACGATGTCGGACGCAAGGCCCTTTGGCTCGCAGACAGATTCCTACTTGGGAGGTCTCGTGAGGGGGCAAAACGACCCAGGGTCAGCAGAGTTTGGTGGGAGATCGCTGCCAGAGCATCGCATCGTAGGAGTTATGAAACACGACATGATTGGTAAAGGAAAGGCAGCGATAAACATACCCAGAATTAATTTGAGCCGGCTTCGAGTCCAGATGAATCACACATATCGCCATTGATAAGTACACACACTTAGATACATAATTCCTGATTCATTCAGATGTCATCACCAGGTCCGTCATCCACGACCGGCAACGGCCATGCCAGGCTATCCAGATCAAGCGAATCAGCCAAGTGCATCAACTGTCCAGCGTCCAAACCATGGTACAGGCCAAACTCGGTCGAAAAGTCCATATCTAAAGACTGAGCCTCCATGTCTCCCGTTGTACATGTGTCAATTACTTGCGAACCATCCTGTTCGCTTGACGGCTGTAACGTAGAGGTCTCCCACCCTGGCGATAGACGGTCTAGTAGATCTTCTAGCGTCTTGAGCTCTGAGAGTGTCATGCCCGCTATTCTGTTTCCCCGAGAGTCCATCTCGTCAAGCACCGCATAGGCGCGCTGAGTCCACGGCGAGTGATCAGGGATAAGGGTAGGATCCACGACTGCTGCCATTAAAAGGGCAATCGTCGAAGTAAACGTGGCGTCAAAATCAAAGGGGAGGAATGTTTCTAGAGACGCCGAGCCATCGTTAGCCGAGGCTAAATAAACTCAGTAGCTAGTATCAACTGATATGGGATTGTGACTTACCTAGGAGTCCCTGATTCAACAGGTGCGAAAGGATCGTAATGGTTTGTTGGGCAGACTCGACGCATATCTGCAGTAGACGATGAACAGTCTCAGACTGCAACCAGCGCATCATGACTGACTCCGAATGGCCGAGCTTTGACTGAAGGAATATGTAAAGGAGTGGTCTGGTCGTTAGGATGACACACTGTCTAGCTTAGCACTTGACCGTCTTGTAGCTTTGGGAGGTCTTACGTGATGTTGTTGGAGATGCAAATGCGCCGAGATTCGAGATATCCCAGAGCCACTATCGCTAGGGTGTATGCTGAAGGACTCGTTGAGCTGCTCGGTGATGTTTGCTATTCTCCTCAGAACAGATTGCGTGGCGCCGAGGTATCGACTGTCGAGCTTCCCTTCAATACCATAGACAGCTACAAGCATAAGTAAGTGAGGACAGGCTAAAGAGTTACGCAACTTACTTTGATCGATCATGGCCAGCGTCTGTGCAAATCTGATCTGGAGCCGCAAGGCAGCTGTGAGGTGCGGCGGGCCTGGGAGCGTCGGGATAGGCGTGCTAATGCATTCCTCTGCGATAGCCATCGGAACACCCAAGAGTGAGGCCATCCTTCGCTCCAGGATGTAGAGGGTCCACCATAGGACACGAAATCGTTGGACATACGACTCATCCAAATAAGCGCTCTGCATTTCGGTATGCATCCCGTATTCAAGGGCGACGGATAGAGCCCGGCCAATCTGTAGTCATCAGTATCCAGCTTGTCACGATCATACTCTCGACTTACGGTCTGATGAGCTGCTGGGCGATGCCCTACGCACTGCAAATACAGCGCAGCACATGCGAGGACCTGCATCCTCTCGATGGGATCGGCTTTGAAGAAGACAAAGTCCGGCATCAACCTCATCGCGTGCAGGAATAAATCTCCCCCAGGTGGCTTTTGCACCTTGGAAGATTGGTTGACAAATGCCTGTCCAAACGCTAGAATCAAGAGGTAGTGGATATACCACAGCGTCGAGACATGGGAACGCCCCCCAGAAGGCTCATGGAACCGATAAAACTGCTTCATAAAGTTTTCCTCCTCAAAGAGATGGAAGAGCTGGCTGCAGTGGAACTTGAACGCGTTGATAAGATGTAGCGCAAAGTCCTGAGTCGGGAGAGTTGGTTCCTGAGGAATGGGTCCCTTTTCACCATTCCACTTGAGATCGTAAACATTTCCATCAAAGAGCAGGTCAGCTGTTGGCATGGGTATATCCATTAGCCGTTCGTATGTCATGGTCAGAACCCTTCTGCCGAAAGCCCAATTGGAAGAAGTTCCCATGAAGACTGTAGTCATCGTCAACTCCCAAATCTCTCTCCATTGGTTGGAGATGTTACCAGGAAAGCCAGTAGGTCCTGGGACCCAGTCGGTAGTATGGAAAGCCAGCGGGTTCGTCAGGGGCGCATCAGATTCGGTCTTTGCGCCATGACTTTGTCTTTCGAGTAATTGCCGGTCAAGGGCACTTTCAGTCGATTGACTGAAGGTCCGGCGGCCTTCCGAGGGACCAGCCTCGTCATCTGGTGGAACATGAGTTCCTGTAACAGAATATCATGATGGACAAGGCTCACCATTCTGGGGGCTTGAGAACTGCCGATTCACAGCGGTAGGTGACTCTGACTGATTGGCCTTGCGCTCCAATGATTCCAATTTGTCATGTAAGTCATTGATATACCTGTTGTGAACATCGTCAGTGCCAGAGTCAACAAAGCGGGGAACTAGGTGGGTGGGCTATTTACCTTCTCGTCACCAAGATCTTTTCCGTCTGTTGGTCAAAATTACAAGTGACGCCTCTCCTCTTGCACGGCTCGCAAGGTCTAGTTCCAGAACATTTTATCTTTTGATCTCTGCATCTTTTGCAACTATCGCCAACAGTAATGAGCTTTGGCCGTTATGGGAAAAGGACAAGGGGTCTCACGCCTTATGATTACGCCTCCTTGTCCCCCGACTCGGTTCGCCCGAAGGTGCGGTCGACATTTTGGCACTCGGTCAAAGAAGCCGGGGCGAGGTGAGTAAAGAATGAGGAGGGGCGTTCTAAAAGACTGGCCATGATTTGTTACCCACTCGCGGTTAGCTTCCCGATACGGCAATTACATAACCTCCCGCACTAAGCTTGGGGCACACTTCAAAAGAGAGACCACCCAGAAGACGATAGCGATTATTGAGCTGCTATCTTTAACGAGACGAATCCTTTTTATTTCTTTGAGTCGCCATTTACTGGGTGATTGTGTGACATGTACGGTTAGTCGTTGTGAGAATATGAGGCAGTACTCATTTTTCCCAGACTTTGTCAGAGCTTGACTTAGAACCGCCTCCGAAGAATCTCTTCATACGTGTAAAGGGGGATAGGAAGAGGCATAAATGCAAAATAAGTAATCCTTAGAACTGAGTTTTCCTATCTAAATTGAAAATCCTCAGAGAGCTAGTCCTAGCAGAGGAAGACAGCACTAAAGACGAATCGAAGAACAGAGAGGGTCGCAAGATATGCTCAAGCTGAATCAAGACCGGACACGCCAGACGTTGGGAAAGTAGTGAAAAGAAGATGAATCAGGGTTAGAGCCATGGCCTTAAATAGAGAAAGTTACTGGAGATGTGATACCTGACTACACGATTCCTATTCTTTTGTTCCTAGATTCTACCTAGGTTGCTGAGTTGACGTTAGTTTCAATTAAGAATCATCGGGGAATCTCCGAACTGCTCTTCTAGTACATCTGCAAGCCGGGATCTAGACTAGTATCGGAGCTAGATTTAGAAATCCCTGATGATTGTGAAGAGGCGCCAGCAATGGACCCTTGTTCAGCTGTCAATGTGCTACCAACGGCACAGGCCAGGCACTAGTTTGCTGTGATTGGTTCATGAGATATGTATCTCTCGCTTCTTTTGTTCATGAGATCAAATCCCCCCGCGTGATGCTTTCAAACAATCAACAACTTCGTTGCACATGAATAGAGCATCACTCTACGGCGTCAGACTCCGGTGCGGGGGTGGCGGTTGGAACCGGCATGGGGAACCGATCATGCAGACTTGTCAGTGGGGGACATTCAAATCTGGTCGAGTTTCCGAGAATCGGACTCTGGAGTAACAGAAGGAAGTTCGTGATCTCCAAGATGTAGTCCGTATACTAAAGAGGGGTAAACCGGAGCTACAAGTATATATATCTATGTGCAAATCGTTCAACTCCAAGACACCCACCTCTATTCAACTCTCTCCTGACCAATTGTCTTGTAACAACTCAACACTATAATGGAGCGATACGACGTTGCAGTTGTTGGCCTCGGCGCCCTCGGCAGCGGCGCAGCATACCAAGCAGCCATCAAGGGAGCCAAAGTCATTGGCTTTGAACAATTCGAACTAGGCCACGTGCGAGGTGCATCTCACGATACCTCGCGTATCGTCAGGACTTCATACGGAAGCCCCGAGTTCGTCGCACTCGCAAGATCTGCATACAAAGACTGGGCCGAGTTGGAGAGGCGGTCTGGTTTGCAGCTGCTAAACATTACTGGTGGTGTTGTGCTCCTACCTCGAGGCGGCCCTACACCCTCTAGTGACTTTACCAAGAGCCTTGACGCTAACGGTGTTCCTTATGAGCTTATGGATTCCAAGGATGCCAATATCCGCTGGCCTGGGTTTAGAATCCCTGATGGGGTCGATGTGGTGTACACACCAGATACAGGTAACCAAAACACTCGTCTCAATCGGCCTCTAAGTGTTAACCACTTCTTCTGCAACAGGTATCACCCATGCCTCCAAGGCCGTCACCACTATGCAGTACCAAGCTCGTGCCAACGGAGCCGTCTTGAGAGAAAAGACTCAAGTAAACCGCCTAATACCCGACGGCGACGGCGTGGTAGTCGAAACCTCCAAGGGCAACGTCCGAGCCGGCAAAGTCATTATTGCAGCCGATGCCTGGGTCAACAAGCTCCTCAAGCCACTCGGCAACGAGATCCCCCAACTCACAGTCATGCAAGAGCAAATCACCTACTTCAAGCCCCAAGATCCCGAACGGTTCGACCCTGAACGGTTCCCCGTGTGGATCTGGGCCGGCGAGACGTGGTACTATGGCTTTCCCACATACGGCGAACCAACCCTCAAGGCAGGCCAGGACGCCCAGCAGAATATCATGGCGCCCGACCAGCGGACCTTTATTCACTCGCCAGAGCTGCAGAGGAAGTTGACCAATTTCATGGATACTGTCATTCCTGATCACGGTCAGGCGCTGCGAACAGTCACTTGTCAATACGCCCTGACACCGGATCGTCAGTTTATGATTGGCCCGTTGGAGGAGCATCCCGATATCATTCTAGCCATGGGTAACGGCCATGCGTTCAAGTTTGCCCCTGCCATTGGTCGGGTGACGGCTGAGCTTGCGATTGATGGGAAGACGAGTGATGACATTTCCAAATTCCCCGTTCCGAAGCCGTCTGGCAGCTCTAGCAAGCTGTAATCAGATGTTAGCATATAGTGCAACTTATAGAGTGCATATCCGACATGGAAAGCACCAAGAAAAGCACACACCTGATTTTAATACCCAGGTAGACAGTAATGCATCTGCCTCCCTCACATCTTCTATAAAGTCCTTTGCCCGTCGAATCACGCTTGTGTTTCCTATCCCCAGTGACCTGTTGCTACCCTACCTATGGTATGTAAGTTAACTCTACAATATTTGGCTCAATAATACATATCGACTCATCTTCTGATACTCCATTAGCAAAGGCCAAACACCTGACGCAAGGTTTCTTCATAGGTATTGGAGCGGCTGGACCGGAGGACGTTGTTGAACGCACCCCGCTCCGAGGCATTGAACCTGGATCGTGAGCGATTATAGGCTAAAAGATCTGCAGACTTCAACCCAACCCTGGTGATAGCTTTCTCCATGGGGTAATATTCGGTACTCGAGTGACGTATTGTATTCTTGTTCAGAGTTCATCCGATGTGACGCTATTGCAGTAAAAGTGGAGGGACATCTGATGTTTTACAAGCGGATCTGCAAGCACGAGAGGGGATGGCACAGAAACATGCTCGATTAGCAATTGTTCCTTGGTGGCTTCTATTCGACTTGCTTCGCCGGCAAGCCCGGTGTGTAAATCATGTCGCAATTAGATTATTGGCCAATACTTGCACCCAGGCAGAATAAGCGTAGCCGTCGTGCCATCAACCTTCAGTTCATGATCTACCGTGCAACCACACCGGGCCGAATAACTTGCATGTCTTCTCCCCGCTCGAGATGGGGTAACGTAAAATGCTGACAGCTGTGGGGTGATGCGCGCAGTTCTTGATTTGCAGTGTCTTGTGTAAATGAAGTAGTATCGATCACCGCTAGCCAGGATATAAAGTCACCGAGGATCCGGGCGTTCCTTATTTCACCCTCACGCCAATCTCCCTTGCCATAGCCGTCTCTCTCCTGATCAGTTGCCCAACATGATCTGGCCGACATCAGGAAGCTTAGCTGCTGCTGTCACGGCAACACTGTGGCTGCAGTCGGCCTCAGTCCTAGCCGCGAGCAATCGTGAGATATCTCTCCACCAACTACACAACTTGAAGCTAAGTAAGAGCAGCAATCCAAGTGGACGGTACATCCTTCGCCCTGGACGGAGATAGCGTGTCCTACCGCTTCCACGTCGACAACACCACCGGAGACATCATCGCCGACCACTTCGGCGCCCCGGCAACCGAAGATGGCATCGCCATCGACAGCGACATGAGCGGCTGGGTCGGCAGAATCGGCCGCGTGCGTCGCGAATTCCCCGACCTCGGCAGAGGTGACTTTCGCATTCCGGCCTTTCAGATTCGCCAATCGGCGGGCTACACCGTCAGCCGGTTCCTCTACAAGTCCCACGAGGTGATTGAGGGCAAGCCTTTACTTCCCGGTCTCCCTTCTACGTTTGGTGACAAGGAGGATGCCTCGACTCTTGTTGTTCATCTTTACGATAATGTCAGCTCTGTAGCGGCTGATCTGTCTTACTCGATCTTTCCCAAGTATGATGCTATAGTTCGCAGCGTCAACATCACCAACAAAGGAAATGGGACGATTCAACTAGAGAAGATTGCCAGCTTGAGTGTTGATCTGCCGTACCTGGACCTTGATATGCTTGAGCTCAAGGGCGATTGGGGTCGTGAAACTCACCGAGTCCGTCGCAAGGTAGATTTCGGCACTCAAGGGTTTGTCCCGCAGTTCCTCAAACGACGATATTCATGGCTAACTTGAGACTGTAGTTTCCAAAGTTCAACTGGCTTCTCTTCCCACCTTCATAACCCATTCCTGTCGCTCATCTCATCCACCGCAACCGAGTCACAAGGCGAAGCCTGGGGGTTCTCTCTCGTGTACTCCGGCTCATTCGCCGTCGAAGTCGAAAAGGGATCTCAAGGCCTCACCCGCGCCATTCTCGGCATCAATCCGAACCTCTTCTCCTGGTCCCTCAAACCTGGCGAAACTTTCACCACGCCCGAATGCATTGCCGTATTTTCGGACTCTGGCGTGGGCGCCATGTCGAGAAAACTGCACCGGCTACAGCGGAAGCACCTGATGAAGAGCAAGTTCGCAGAAGAGACACGACCACCCCTGCTTAATAGCTGGGAAGGCTTATCTTTCGATATCAACGAGACGTCCATCTACAGAATTGCGTCCGAGGCTGCTGATCTCGGTGTCAAGTTGTTTGTCATGGATGACGGTTGGTTCGGCAACAAGTATCCTCGCGTTGCAGATGACGCTGGGCTTGGCGACTGGGAAGCCAACAAGGACCGCTTCCCTGATCTCCCAGGCCTCGTGGACAAGATCACAGAGCTTGACGTTTCCAACTCATCTGACAAGCTCCAATTCGGCCTCTGGTTCGAGCCCGAAATGGTCAACCCCGAATCCGATTTGTACAAGGCTCATCCCGACTGGGCAATCCATGCTGGCTCATACCCCCGAACCGAGGAGCGCAACCAACTAATCCTAAACCTCGCGTTACCAGAGGTTCAAGACTATGTCATTGAGTCTTTGACAAAGTTCTTGAACAGCACGGATATCAGCTACATCAAGTGGGATAACAACCGTGGCATCCACGAGACGCCGAACCCTAGTCTCGGCCATCAGTACATGCTCGGCGTTTACCGCGTCTTTGAGGAGTTGACTAGCAAGCACCCCGACGTTTTATGGGAAGGTTGTGCTTCGGGTGGCGGTCGCTTTGACCCAGGCATTCTGCATTGGTTCCCCCAAATCTGGACCTCAGACATGACTGACGCGGTTGAGCGTATTACTATCCAGTTTGGCAACTCTCTCGCCTATCCACCATCAGCCATGGGTGCTCACATCTCACACGTGCCAAACGGTGTGACGGGGCGAACCACACCAGTACACTTCCGCGCTCACGTCGCCATGATGGGCGGCTCCTTCGGCCTCGAACTAGACCCTGCGGACCTAGATGACGACGAAAAGGCACAGATCCCCGACATTCTAGCCCTCGCGGAAAAGATCAACCCCATCGTCGTCAAGGGCGATTTCTGGCGGCTAAGATTGCCTGAAGAGTCAACTCATCCAGCTGGCCAGTTCATCTCCGAGGACGGCAGCCAGGCTGTCCTTTTCGCGTTCCAGACTCGAACCATCTACAATGACGCCTGGCCTTGGTTCCGCCTCCAGGGATTGGATCCCAAGGCCAAGTATACCATTGATAACAACCAGACTCTTTCTGGCTCGACATTGATGAACATTGGAATTCAGATCAAGTTTGAGCCCGAGTTTGATAGCAAGGTTATGATTCTTGAGAAGCAGTGATCGGTAAAATTAAGTCGATTAGTGCAGGATACTTTATCCTCTTAATTTCAAGCAACGTAAACAAAATCACCAGGAATCAATATGACTCTTGACAGGTGGACAGTGCACACGTTGAAGGAACTCATCCTGTTCCAAAATCTGCATTGGCAGTATCGAAGTCGACAGTGGCCATCAAACGATTCAGTGAATTTCAAATGAGCCAACCCATGAAAGTATGTGTATACCAGTTTCGCCTAAATATCTTGCGCAAGAGGCTCTATTCCAAAGACCGACAAATCAACGCCATAGATGTCCCAAGCAATACCAAAACAGAGCCCAAGCAAGCAATAACGACTGATAAACGATCGCTGGGTATCTATGTGCCAAAGTTCCCACCCGAATAACCGCCTTAAAGATCCTGCAGCAAATGACTGACCATTCCCCTTGTGTGTTTCACTATCGACACGCAATGCGGATCCTTATCCTTCATCTGATGCGGTAGTCGGCAGCCAATTCCCTTTGTGACAGGAAGAGTGCCCGAATGCCACCCTTCCTGTCGTTCCTCCATCAGCTGCAACATGTGCGTGAACGATGTGGAGAGGGAATGGGGTGAGCCGAATAGCTCGGACTTGATGGCCCTTTTCGCGATGTTTTGCCAGTCCAAGGGGTCTAAACTCAGGGGAAGCCCCGATGGGTCAGGGAGTGCGTTGGTATCTGTAGGAGGTTGATCAAGATTTGCGCCCTCGCTGATAAACAAGAGCTTGGATTCTTTGGCCTCCTGAGCACGGTGTGTCTCGTCCTCGACCGCTTTCACAATCTTCTTGTACCCCTCTGCGATGGAAATGAGCAGAGTATTAAGAAGCTGTGCGTTCTGCATCGCCCAGAGAAACTTTGTCGGACACACTTGGCACTGAATAATGCCAGCTGCTGTCCCGGTGAGATGCCGTAGAAGCGACAGACGAGCCGCGAACTGCATATCATCCGCTTTTCGCACTTCTTCAAGAGATAGGTACAGGTTAGCTAGACATGCACAAGTCTGCTGCCCAGACTCTGGAACCCCCAGCAGTTTCGGGTCGACGTTTGTGTCAGATCTAAGACTTAGGTCAGCAGCAGATCATCCCGTCATGCAGATGACTTACCCCCAGGATACCACATCCGGTGTGATCTCGTTCGGAGGCTGCAGACACGGATCGTAGTTTATTCTCTCCATCTCACTCCCTCCATCGCTTGATACGCTCTTTGAAAGCGTTGAAGGCGATGTCCCGCTGTTGATGGTAGTTGTGCTCTCGTGGCCCTCATTGTCAGACTGCAGCTTTCGCTTCTTTGGCCTTCCCATGGGCAGACGTGCAGAGTACTTGCAGGTCTCGCCCATGCTGGAGCATCTCCCGCATTCTGGATATTCACCGTCACATTTCAACTTCTTTTGCCCTTCAGATACCAGGTTAGTTGGGGTGTACGCGGCAGTTGAAGAGTTATGTAAGCAGGAAGGGAGACTTGCTGCACTGATCACAGGAGGCTCTCCTGCTGTTAGGGTCCCTTAAGTCCGGAGTCATGATGCACCATATAAAGCGCCAAGCACAAACTCGAATCGTCACGCCCTCGTCTGCCCTGGTCCGAGTCTCTACGCCGTCGGGGTAAAACAAGATGGATGAGCATGTTGTAAGCCCAAGTCGCGTCGTTGGGTGAGAGAAATGTGGAGCCGACATTCCCGGCTCCGCCACGGCTGTCTTGCCAAGACCGGAGCCCGGCGCTTGCATATTCCGACCTGCCCAACCACCGGCCAGAAAAAAAATTTGGATTTTCCTCGCCGGCAGTGAAAAGCCCCCACTATCAAAGAATCTTGGGATTCTGCATCTACGAGACTCGAGTTTGCGATCGTAACCATGGCCCCCTCAAAAGAAGTTGTCAAGGCTGGCTCAACTGCCGTAGCCGCAATTGACCCCGACCAGGTTTGTCTGCCTCAATTCAGAGACATCTGCAGCTCTCTAACAAGCACTAGACCCTCAAAGCCTCCAAGGCTCTCTTGGCGCATATCAAGAAGGCTTCGAAGCAAAAGGTTGAAGAGTCCGGCAAGCGAAACCTCCTCGATGACGACGATGAGCCCCTCGAGACCCCCATCTGGCTCACCCTCACCACCAAGCGCCACATTGTCGACAAGGCGCGCCTGCAGCCCGGCAAGATCGTCCTCCCTCACACTCTCAACACCGACGAGACTGCAAGCATCTGCCTGATCACCGCCGAGCCCCAGCGCGCCTACAAGAACATTGTTGCCTCGGACGAGTTCCCCGCCGATCTCGGCAAGCGCATCACCCGTGTCATCGACTTCGCCAAGCTCAAGTCAAAGTATAGCCAGTACGAGGCCCAGAGGAAGCTCTTTTCCGAGCACGACATCTTCCTCGGCGACGACCGTATCATCAACCGATTACCCAAGGTGCTCGGCAAGACATTCTACAAGACAACACAGAAGCGACCCATCCCCGTCGTGCTGCAGGCCAAGGCCACCAAGGTGGACGGCAAGCGACAGAAGCGACAAAAGACCGAGGGCACCGTCAACGCTGGCACGCCTGCCGATATCGCCAAGGAGATTGAAAAGGCCATCGGCGCAGCGCTCGTCAGCCTGACGCCTAGCACCAATACCGCAGTCCGCATCGGATACTCTGGCTGGACTGCCGAGCAGATCGCCGACAATGTCGACGCTGTTGTCACTGCTCTCGTCGAGAAGTGGGTTCCTCAGAAGTGGCGCAACATGAAGAGTGTCTACATCAAGGGCCCCGAGACTACCGCCCTGCCCATCTGGCTGACCGACGAGCTCTGGGTCGACGAGAAGGATGTCATTGCCGAGGATGAGGAGGCCAAGAAGATCAAGGCCGAGAAGGCCAACATCGGCAAGAAGCGCAAGTCTCTCGACAACACCGAGGAGGCCGAGTCTCCCGCCCCCAAGAAGAAGGCCAAGAAGCAGAAGCAGGTACCCGACGGCGACGACGACAAGCTTGACAAGCAGATCTCGGACCGAAAGTCCCGACTGAGGAAGCAAAAGGCCGCAGCAAAGAAGGCCATTGACAACTGATACCTTGCATTACACACGGCACCGGTGTTGGGGCGTTGAACGGGCGGTAAAATCAGAATAGAACTGTAAAACTTGTTGCATTCCGTAAGAATATCGACCTGATTAGTGGTATTACACGCCAGCCATGACCCTTGTTCCCGTCAACGATTTCGCGCCATGATACCGTACAATCTCATACCAACTCCATATGCATAATCACGCCTCAGACACGGCAGACCCATTGAAATGATCCTACAGCTCCTCCGACTCGAAGTAGCCGCTTCCCTTGGGGTCCTCCATGTCGGACTTGAACGTCTTCCTCCAAGGGCCAAAGTACTCGGCGATGGTGCCGTTGAGCAATTCGGTCATATTCTCGAGATGGTCACCAGGGGCGTTGCGGAAACGAAGGCCGCCCTTGCGGTCAAGCTCGCGCAGGCCAATCCAGTCCTCTGTGTAGAGCTTGCGGGCCCGAAGCGGGATGATCTCGGTGCCGTTGACTTCTTCAAACCACGAAGACTCCTTGGGGATAACCATGGTATCATCCTGGTACATCCACATGACAAAGTTGGTCAAGCTGGCGATGTTGGCCTTGTACTTCTCGTTCTTGAGCTCACGTTCGTTGTTGATATCGGCGAGGAAGTTGGAATACTCGAGATAGTTGTCGTAATCTTCTGGGTCGCGGTAGTACTGAGCGGGAACAAGCTGCCGCTGCACAAAGCTACTCCAGACGTTATAGCGCAGAAGTGCCATGGCTCCCTTGCAGACCCAGTCGTTTGGTTTGCAAACTCTGAACTTAGAAATGCCGTTGTGCTGGCTGCCAAAAGTGACGAGACTGCGAACCTGCGGCCAGTTACATCGTTCGACGTAACCTCGCAGGAATTGGCCACCCTGGGAGATGCCAATGGCATCGATGGCTGGTGCAGTAGACAGGATCGGGTGCTTGGCGAGCTCCTCACAGACTTGCTCAACCTGTGCCGAGACATTGCCAGTGAAGGTGGCGGAGCGATCCTTACTCGGGTCGTCGTCCAGGGCAATAACATAGACAAAGGTACCGGGATGAATGGCGTTGGCGAGTTCGTCGAGGGACTTCATTCCTTCACTTCCAGCATTATCGCCGAGGCCATGCCAAATGACAATGGGGAGAGGGGTGTCGTCCACGTCGTCCACCGCGTGGCGAGCAACGCCGTTGTCATGATGGTCGATGGCAGCCGCCAGAGCTCCGGCAGCAAGGCCAAGCCAGAGGGGAGAGCGGGAAAGCATGGTGACGAATGACGATGCAGTGTAGATGATGAAGCTCCAAAAGACCAAAGAAATGTGATTCGTGGGATGAGCAGTTGTGGATGCTGGGAGCTGATGCTGGGAGCTGATGCTGGTGATGATGGAGAGTTTGCCTGGAGCTGAAGACGTCAGCAGCTCGCAAGCTATACCCTCCACTATTTCCGACCGGAAGGAACGCGGGGGTGGGCGCGTTTGGGAATGCGCTCCTGGGCGACCTCCCAACTGGTCAATGCGGCAGGAGCATGAGCCACCTCAACTCAGCCTGCAATGCAACTTCCATTCCGTCTCGACATTCACACGGAAGTCGGCCGCGTCAAGTCAGACTTGCTCTCACGGAACATCGGCAACATGCAGGGGCTTTGCAGAGTTCGTCGTGTCGGAAGTCGAGAGTGACTCGTGCGATTCGCAGCTGCCCCTCGCCCCGGCGATGCGCCGGCGCCCACTACCCGAAGCATTCGTCAGTCTCAGTGGATCAGAAACGGCAACAGTCTCCAGTGTGCCCTGACGATCGGTCGTTTCATGGCAAAGATGCGACTTGCGATTACGACGCCTCAAATGATAGCGAATCGTTCGAGGCAATTGTTTCGGTTTAGGGCAATTGACTCCGGATGAAGAGAAACGTTTGTAAAAGTACAAAAGCCAGTGCGACCTCTTGTTTCCTGCCAAGCCTTGTTTCTTCATCAATCAATCATTCATTCAAACAAGCAAGTCCTTCATTCACACCAACTTGAGCTGGCCTCTCCTTCTCTCTTTTCCTTAACATAAGAAACATCCACACAATCTTCTTTCCCGTTCAAACATCACCAACCTCAACAAAATGAACTTCTCCACCTTCTTCGTCATCTCCTGCGCCGCTCTGGCCACTGCTCTTCCCTTCCCTTCATTCAAGGAAGTAGAAGGCCGACATGCCCCTACCGTTGCCTCGGCCGACCTGGAGTAAGAAAGAACAACTTGGGCTTGCCAGTGAATGTTAGTTACAGAGCTCAACTTTTGCTGGCAAGGGTTCCCTACGTGGCACAGTCACATGTATTTGCAGGTAAATGCTTCTGTCTTGGTACTCAAGTGAAAGGAGACCAGTAACTAACGGTTCCATTGAAACAGAAAGTACATAGCCCTCGATTTCTTTGTATAAAGCGATTGGAACAGACCGGCGTTGGGGTCTATTGGTCACACCGAAGGATGGCAGTATTATGCCAGTTCAAAGAACATACTACATAGAAATTACATACTGTCATCCCTACCAAAAGTTGCCCTTGAAAGTGAATTCCTAGTCACATAGCGTCGGGGTGAAATATGAAGCTTACCAGCTACCCTACTCCAGTGATGACCGAAGTGTGGCTAGTGCATCCACGCCACACACCAGCCTCAGCCTTGTCGCAAACCTTCGCCAGCGATCATAACCAAGAAATCTACAAACGTTCATGACTGAACCACAACGGCTATTATTGAGAGCATTCACCGACTGCTGATTGTGAAACGGACTTATCTCTGTTCAGTATTTGTTAAAGGGAGTACTGAGCTGCCGCGCACTCAGCCCAACAGACACCTAACGAAACCCGATGTCGCTGCGTCGATAGTGGTTCTCCGAACCAAGACACGAACAAATTCAGCTTCTCTCAGGCATACGACACCCGGGCCTCATATACTTTACCTCCACGATCAATTCCCGACCTTTTGCTTGCCATTTCTGCGCCCCGGCTGACCGAATACCTCTGCAAAACCTCCGCAATGGCCCCCTCAAACAACGACCGAGCCGCCAACGCGACAAATGGCGACACCACAGTCAAGATCGGCCCCCATCCGGGCTTCATCTCAAGCTCGAATCAATACACGTCGGAGCTCAAGCTCCGTCGAATGCTCAAAGACAACGGCTGCGACCCGGCAAGGCAGGATAACTACCGGCTGCAGGGTGTGCAGCTGATTGACAACGTCAGGGAGTACCTGCAACTGTAGGTTGGATCTTGGGACATCGTGCTTCAGGGACTGACAGTTAACAGGCCAGTTCGGACCTTCGATACGGCGTGCACATACTTTCACAAGTTTCGACTCAATTTCCGCGATGCCGAGTACAACTACCAGGACGCGGCGCTGGCCTCTCTGTTCGTAGCGTGCAAAGTGGAGGATACAATCAAGAAGTCTAAGGAAATTCTTGCCGCCGCGTACAACGTTAAGAACCCCGAGAAACCAGCAGCTCCCGATGACAAGGTACGCACATGGCTCCATATGCTACTGGCTGAACAGATCTAACTTGTCAAGATCTTCGAGTCTCCCGGGAAAATCATCATCTGCCTCGAGCGCCTGATCCTCGAGACCATCGGCTTCGATTTCCGTACCCGATACCCTCAAAAACTCCTCGTCAAGGTCGTCCGAGACATATTTGGGAAGCAGGATGGCAGGCAGTTCTTTGAGACTGCATACGCCATGTGCATCGACATGTACAAGACCTTTGTGCCCATCAAGCGCACAACCTTCTCCATGGTCATGGCTGTTGTAGAGCTCACAGCTCTAATGACGGGAGAACACGGCGACAGGGTACGCGAGTACGCCGCTAAGAAGCATCAATATCGCCGAGGCGCCGTCATGGAGACGATGCTCGATATCCTCGACCTTTACGTCCAGCATCCCAAGTCCACCAAGCTCGGGTCGCAGTTTGACCAGAATAAGATCATCGATATCAAGATCCGCCTCAACAACGATCTTGAAGAGGCCCTTGAGCCGCGCTACTTGTACTTCTGCACCCGCTGCGAGGCCGAAGATCCCCAGCCCTCGACACCCGCTTCGGCTACTTCTCCTGCAACATCCAACTCCTGGCCAGGAGATGCCTCGGGACGAAGAACAGCGCGCGGGCAAGACGGGACGATGCGGTTCGTATTTGACCCCGAGGCCGCTAGGAGGGAGAAACAAATGACCGGGGAATACTTCCAAGAGGAATTCGAGGAGTACGAAGTCGAGGTCGAGGAGCCCGTGCCTCCACCGCCTCACCATGAAGGCGGACGGGGAGGATATCACGGCCATAGAGACCGAAGAGATCATCGACGTGGCGGACCATATGGAGGATACCGGGGAGACCGGCATTACAGAAGGGGGGGCCACTATTGAGGTGTCTAGCCCGAATAACAATTGTGTGGACATATTTGGTCATATATTCAACAAAGATACCCTCGCAGCCGTCCGTTCGTTACGCTCCCTGAAATATTATTCCACATCATGTGCCTGGCCACAGAAATCTGCTGCTCATATCGCTCCGCGCAAAATGATATGCCACTGCTGCAACTAACCCCGGCAGCGCAACATACGACAGCTTCCGAACAAACACCTTCGCCCCCCTCTTCATGATAATGGTCAACTTCTCATGGAACGACTCCTTATCGTTGATATGCGGAAACGGTACATCTGGTACTGGCTTGCCCAAGAACTTGCATAGCGGTTCCCATCCGTCTTTGAGGTTATACTCAAGCAGTCTCTCAGGGGGTGTAGCCTCTCTCACAATCTGATAGTGTCTTTTATACCCCTCGCGAGCATTTGCCTGCAGCCCCTCCTTACTCGTCGCCTTGAAGTAATACTTGCACCAGATGCGACACAACTCGTCTACCTCGGTTACGTACTTGGCGCCTATGGTCGAGAGGAGCCGCCAGATGGGGTTATACAAGAAGACGATGACACTCTCGTCGAAACTCTTGAACCACGCGTCCACATCTCGTTCAACAAGCACGACCTTGGAGTCTGGGTACGCTTCGATCATCTCCGGGCCGAAGACGTTGGCGGGATAGTCGCAGATGGCACCACAGTGTCCGAGTAGCTGGTCAAAGTCCTCACGATCGGGATGCTTCTGGCCAGGCTGAGGCTCGTATTTCCTCTTGATGGCATCCTTCCAGAGCTCGACTTCGCAGACGTTGGAGAACATGGCGAAGCCGTGGTATACTTCGTTGTAGCCAAGGATCATGAGAGCTCGTTGCATTGCTCGGTAGGTGTTGGTCAACTGGTTGCGACGGGGAAGAAGAGCAACTTACAAGCTGTCCCTGTTCGGGGCATTCCCAAGGCGAGGACTTCCAAAGGGACCGTTCTCTTACACTTGCGACGATCGATGTTGAGATCCGGTCGGAAGAGTTCCGGGTGCTTCTCTTCGGGGGTCTGCATTCGCAACATGTTGCTTGCGTCTGAATATTCTGAAGGTTTCGACAACTCGACCGCAGCGACCGTGCAAGACTTCAGAAACAAGAACCGAGAACTTTACAGAAATAAAGCCTCCTTTTCAGATACGTTCCATCTTCACATTTTATACTGCCACAGTCCCATCCTCTCTGCCAGCAGTGCCATCTCACTCCTCAGCAAGGTCTCCCCTTGAACCTCAACCCCACGGCGATCCTCCGTCATTCGTTCCATCTCGCAACGCATACCAAGAACATAGCGCGCGGTGATACTACTCTGAGTAGGTATCCTTGTCCATCACGGGCTGTCGGTATCCGGGCCCTCGGCGACGGCTCTCGGTGCTCGAGATTCCCACAACCGAGCGTATAATAGGCAAGAGTATCGATGCAGATACTGGGGGTCCCTTGTTCAATGGAAATAGGTGATGATTTGTTTATCGGATCATCGAGTTCCTTGGCTCCACCGGCGTTGGTCATCTCGGGCATTGTGGAGGGTCGAGATGTCATGGGTAGTTCTAAAGCGAAAATAATATCTAGTTGTGCAGCATCAACTGTCACAACTCCCTCTCCGGATTGCCTAACTCTTCCTTTGTCCTTCTACATTTCATGGAACTCCAGCCAGCCTCCTCTAAGTGGGTGGATCAGCACCCCCATCTCATGTGCATGATGATATATCTCCGCAAAACCTCTCCACTGAGGTGAAGTCACGGTGCGCAGGGATCCCTCGTGAACAACCAACGTCCGTCAACGTTGCATGGCCTTCTTTTACCTTCCAGCAGGGCGCTATTAAGGTGTTGGTTGGCATCGGCGTCGGTTGTCGGTTGATACGAGTATCAGATTGAACCTCTTAGCCCATAGGGGGCAGGACTATGAGCTGGGTACTCTTATTTTAACAGTGTAACCTTTCAGGGAGGCTTTCTACGCTATTTAAGCATGAAAATATGGAGGATACATATCGTCTTGAAGTGCAACATCCCTAAAGATCGTGCCCTATTTGAGGAAGCCTGGCATATTCGTTAAGAGTAGGACACATGACACTCCTGCATCTCAATATCATATATTCTCATCGTTCTGGCTTCTGTGTTTCGCCTATGATATGTTTCATGCAACTATGTATCCTCTGTCAAGTCCGGACCCCTTTAGATATGAGTGTTGGTATATGCTAATAGGCCGTGTATATGGATATCATCATCTCTATCTTCATTAGCAAACTGTACATTGCCCTCGTGGCTTCTATTTCGCCTTCCCATCTCCTGCTTGTCCATCTCTTGTCTCCTTCGACTTATCCTCGCCGTGGTCTCCAATCTGCAGATCCTCTCCAGAGGGCCCGCTTGACTTAACACCCTCTATCTCCTCCCCATCTCCCTCCTCTTTCTTGTTTTCGATAGTCCCCTCGGCGCTCTTGATGCTGCTCGCCTTGCTCACGTCCGCACTAGCTGGGCTCTGCACCCTTAGCCCCAAGTCCTTCTCGGCATCTGGATCCTCTCTGTTCGCACCCTTCCAGTCCGCCGGTCTCGCCTGCGGCACTGGCTGTCCCTCCTCAGGCTCTAGCACCTCCTCCGGTACAGCATCGGTGCCGGCTACGCGCCATACCACGGCAATACGGTCCATGGCGCGTGAGCCCTTACGGCTGGATCCCTTGATTCCATCCATGGCGTCCCACTCAATGCTGAAAACGCCACTGTCGGAGGGCTTGCCATCGCGCTCGGGGCCCTGGCCTTCGAAGAAGGTGTTGAACCAGACATGGCAAACGGCTGTGACCATGGTGAGGCCCATGCTCTTGGGAGTCTTGTTGCGGCGCTCGACGGAAATGTTGACGTCGCTATTGGGGATACGGATGGGCTGGCTGGGCTTCAAGATGACAGCCATGCCACCAGGCTCCTGTTCCGAGCTAGAATCCGTAATGTCGGTCTTGGAAGACGTTGTAGTCGGAGGGGCGGTGTTGCTCTTAGGTTTATCCGTTCCCGACTTGTGGGAGCTCGCTGGCGAGACCTTGTGTAAAAGTTCCGTCCCTTTGCGCTTGATCGTGTCCTTCCTGTTCTTCGATGCCTTCTCCTCCGCAGTCGAAGATTCTGTGTTATCTCCCGGGTTCGTCGCATCGGAGAAGTACGCCTCTTCAGGTGCCTTTTGTTTTGACTTGGTCACTCCATATCCGGCCATCTCCCAGATCATATCGCTGATGCCGCTCTCCTCTGGTGCCTCGGGGTCGACGAGCATGCGCTCCTCCTTCTTAAAGGTATGGAAGACCTCGATTCGCTTGCCTTCGTCCGCAAACCCCTCCACATCAACCTTTACTCCGCTGCGCAAGCCCCAAACGTGAATCTCCACGATCTCGATCGGTTGGTCGACGTATTTCTTGCCGCCTTTGGTCCATCGTTCCACATAGCTGATCCAGCGGAGCTGTGAGGGAATGGACACGCCTGCGCCAAAACGAGGACGCATTCTTCGTTCGGTAAAGCGTGCGAGGGCATCTTCGGGCTTCCAGCCCTCCTCTGCGATGAGGTAGCTGCAACTCACGGTACCGCTGCGCCCCTTGCCAGCCTTGCAATGCACAACCACGACTCTGGACATTCGCTTCTGGTCTCTCTGCACTGAATCGGGCGCATTCTTTCCCGAAGACATTGGTCTCCCATCTTTTGTAACTCGGCCGCCCTCCAGCTCGCCGCCGTGTAACCAGTTGCGCATGCTCGCCATGATCATAGGTACGAGTCGAAAAGGCGGCGGGTGGTGATCTGGCCAAGGATAGTGCCTCACACGATTGTACACGGAATCGTCCGGATAACCTGTTCCCTCGGCACGGAACTCCCATATAGCCCAGTCTTCGCCATGTTTGGAGTCGAGGAACTTGACGAGCTGATCGAGGGGGTTTCGGTAAGCAAGTTGGGGGTACGTTTGTGAAGGTCCGGATCTGTGAGTCGCAGGTCGCGTTAGTAGAATTCATCAATTTTCAAAGACTATTGCACAATAAGAAAATACACAGTCGTAGTGCTCCTTGTGCGACGTACGTTGCAATGATGCGATCAGTTACATAACAGAGGTCGAGGCCAGCTTCAGGGTGTCGCGCGCGGGGTCCCGCGACAATTTGTCGCAGAAGCGAAGCCATAGCCGATGGTCGCCGAGGGCTAAATGGATAGCTTTGGAACCAAAGAAGATCACCTGAATCAAATTCCCAGGCAATTTGGCTTGGCGGCGGAGGGTACTGGAGGAGTTGAAAGAGCAGGCTGGAGTCGTTGTGAGGTCGAACATCAGACGAGGCTAACGACGTCATGCTTTCAAGCCCCACTGCCATGCTTATCGTTATCGGAACTTTGAAGATCTCACCCTCGTCATCATCCAAGATTTCCCACTAGACTAACAAATTATGAAGTCAGCTCAGCCCCAGGCTCCCAGCTGATCAGTGACCAGTCTCTTGCGACTTGGAATCCATTGACAGCCTGATTACCAATTGGGCATATATCAGAGCGAACATTGAGCATCACGACGTATATGGACAAAGGAACCGTCATACTCCAATCATCGGGTGCTCCATCAAGTCCCCACGGCTTCGTAGATAGAAGCTATGGCCAAGTTGCCGATTTGGCTACAACTGTTCGTGTCACAACATGTTCTACACCTCATTCAAGACTCAATTGAGCCAAGCCGGTGGTACGACAGGGCTTCACGATCGTGATCTTGCAAACATCAACATATTAACCACTGTCAAGTAACAGTGCTGCATAACCCGGAAATTTGAATGCAACAGAGCTAACACCAGGAAAATCCATCCGCATACCCCATTCAGTCTCCTTCATTGCCCCCTTGTCGTTCCTCCCATTCCCAGTCAAGTTCCAAACCCGCTTGTGTCGAACCAAGCCGAGATGCTCAGCCCACCAAACTCCTCCAGCGATATGGGAACAGTCACAAGAAAAGTTCCCCAAGTATAGGATAAAACAGAACTATAGCTTGGACGACCCGTCTGTTCCCCGTCGCCCGTATCCCTCAAAAGTAGTGACACTCAGGGCATCTAACCCCTGGGTCTTTTGTTCAATCTTGAGTCGCCTTCGCGTCTTTGGCTGATTGACTGCCCGGATCCAACTCGTAGCGTCGTGGTCCTCTTTGAATTTTCATGTCTCGTTGAAGCATATCTTCTTCAGGAAATGCGCGTTGGTAGGTGCGCATCTCCGAACAAAGTCCAATTCGCGCGAGATCGCATTGCCGCCTTATGAGGTCTTCTTGGCCGGTCCGCTGACGTACTTACCGACATCGGTGGCATCATGGAACTGCTTAGCGGCGTCCTTGACAGTCTGCCAGACCTGTCGGGCGGCAGGGGGAGTTCCCTGAGCACCGACGAGGGAGTCGACACGGGCACCGAGGTGGGTGAACGAGGTCTGAACGTGGGTGCTCTGGGTGTAACGAGCACGGAGGAAGGCAGTGTACAGGACAATGAGGATCCAAGAACGGCGCTGGAAGAGAATGGCAGAGAGGAAAATGCGGAACCAGAGGAGGATCTCGAGCGAGGAGACAATCGACATAGAAGCGTCGTAGTACTCCTTCACAAAGGCGCCAATCTGGTCAGCCAGCGGGCTGTTAACCGCGGGCCGACGGCTAGGAGAAGCACCATCGGCCTCGGGAGCAGGCTTGGGCGCCAAAAGGGCGGGAATCAGGTTGGCGCGGCTGTAAGTAGCAACGTGGAAGACTGAGTAGATCGAGTACGGGAGGAGGGCGAGGGGGTACTGAGGCGAGAAAAGCCACACAAGGGCCATGGCTAGGCTCCAGTCAGTCGAGTCGCAAGCAAGGGTCACAAAGCAATTCGCTTGTGCGAAATGTGTCCTTACCGAGATACTGAATGTTCTCATCCGAGAGTAGAGCAAGGGGGCTAGCAGGAGCGCGGGCTCCAGTCTTTGCGCGGGCGCGCAGAGTCTTGTAAACGACAATACCGTATGTGAGAGCGGCGGAAACGAAGGCAGTGCGGTACGAGAACTGGGCCATGCCAGTGTAGTAGTTCATTCGAAGCCAAGAGAAGCCATATCGAATCGTGGTGAGAATCAGAGTCAAGTGTCTGCAGTTGGAGCATGCCGGTCAGTACGAATGGCTTTGGGATTGGTGGTGATGTGAGCTCGGGTGGTACCGCCGACGAAGCTGCAAAGAGCTATCGTGGCCTCCCGTCGCACCGGGACAGGGCGGGAAGAGGTCGGGATTCATGACATGACATACCCAACAAACCAGGCGACTGTTTGTCAGAGAAGCAAAAGTTAGCAAAGCGATCTCATTGTCATACTCGCGCGCAGTCCAGCCGGCGCAGATACCACGTACACTGCAAGGTCTTGGCCAGGGCCAGCAGCCTCTCCTGGATAGGCAGATTGGGGTTTGGCGGGGGAGCCATGGCGTCGAGAAGTGATGAATTCGAGATAGAGAGCGAAGAGCTATAGGTCTGGATACGCAGGAAACGAAGAGATGCGTGCGCGCGCGGTGTATCGTCGAGAGCCGGCGGTTCTCTTTTTGCTGCTGTTGGAGGAGGATGGTGATGGATGACGATGTCGTAAGGGAAAGAGAAGAGAAGTTGTGGGTGTGGGTTGTGGGTAGAGGATCCCAGCCAAGGCAGGACGGGCGACCTGATGGAATGTGGCAGTGACGGAACCTGCCCCCGCCTTGAAAAAAATGACCCAAGCTCCAGGGCTCGGGTCAGGTTTCAGCGGCCACTTCCAGCGTGTTCCAGCAATTGAGGCGCTAAATCAGCCCCTAACGGTGGGTACCTGGCGGAGCAGGGGGCATGGATCTCGACGGGAGGGAGCTAGAGGTGGGGGAAGGTGATCGAGGAGGCTGGTGAGGGAGCCCGGAGAGGAGGCTGGGAAGGGAGGCTTTGTTTGAGATGTATCTTTTCAGGGAGAGAAGCTATTCAGATTATTGTATATATTGAGCGTTTGTGATGATAAAGGCTCTGTGTCTCGGCGCAATACTGTCAGTTGCAATGCTCAACAGGTTATCGCAAAGGTGGCGATAGCTTCGATGACGACAGGCTCCAACAAGCACGTGCAAATCGCAACCAAGGTCATCAGCTAGATATCGAGCGAGTCTGAGGCGACGCGCAAACTATAACGATGGTTGACTTCACCATGCGTCTCGGTCACTGATAACTGGGCCCTGCCAGCTTCCAGGTTCCAGCAGGCTGACCTGCTCATGAGATGAATTCGTCACTCGCAGAGCTCCCGCAGGCGCCGGGTCAATGGCCATGTGTTGGTTTCGTCATCGCGCAACGCCGGCTGCTGAAGAGACCAAGTCCAAGCCCCTGCCTAGCTGAACAGGACGAACCGCCGTCGAGCCAATCGGGCATCGGCGAGCATGCACAGATGGTGTGAGTGGAACTCAACTCGAGACTCACGCGCCGGAAGCTTGCATCGCTATCCAAGTTGCTGATAACGACTCTGAGGCTGCAAGTCAGCAAGCAGGCCTATGTATGCGGGCTTGAAACCTTTATCTTGGTGTTTCGAGTTTGGAGTTTCGATATCAGGTTCTGGCCATTCTCTGTCCAACCTGCGACGAGCGCCAACCCGGTTGACCTGATTGGATACCGGAAGCTGCAATATCGAAACAAACAAGTGGAACTAACCGTGGTCTAGAATAAGGTCCCCACGACTGGTCGCATTCATGACCAGGGCCCTGCTTTTTATTCTCCAGTAGCGTGTTTCCCATTAACTTCTTCAACTGATCAGATGGTGATGCCTATTTTGAGTTTGTACCCTAGACCGTCAAGGCGCAATTTCGTAAATGTGACCAGTTTTCACTCGGGAATGTCTCAGATCCCTTTTTAATGGAATCCTCAATTATTTAAGCAACGCCAACGTGTCCCGAAATCACCACGCAAGGGTCACTTGTCTCGCGCGCTGGCAAGCCGTGTTTGACACGGACAAAGTGGCTCGGGGGTCCAAGAAAACACGGGAATAATAGATAAATTATTATACCATAATAGGGCGAGACTTAGGCATATTTCATAAAGGATTAATAGTATATAGTAGCTAAGACTTAAGCTTCTTTTATGATAATATCTTTGAGGCCTTAACCTAATAGTAGTTATTTAAGATCTAAAGCCATGGTAAGATCAGAGTCGTGTATTTTTGGACCCATAGGAGTGGCCAACGTGTTCGTTTAGAAACATGTCAGTCTTGCTCGGTCGACATCAAGGGAGTCACGACTTGTTTCAGGCGGGCCACGCTCGTGATTCACTGAATTGCTGACTATTGTGTCCGTTGATCCAACTGTCACATAACTCGAATCCTTTATTTTACAGGTATTATTCGCTCGCTGTCAGGTTCAAATAACCGAATTTGTTGCAAGTCGCGATCACATACAACGTTTGCGAGTAGTACGCATTTAGAAGACTCAGGTTAGGATGGCTTCCATACTTTGAGACACTTGTATTGGGGATATTCTACGAATACCCTAATAGACCAGCTCCTCCCAAATCGCCCGTTTGCTCTTGTATCACCGCTAGTATCTAGGCCGCTGAACCCTCTAGCTCGCGCTTCACCGAGCGGCTCTTTGCCAGGTATTCGACGAGAAGGGGTTTAAACCCGACATCTATGTCGATTTCCAGGCGGCTGTTGTCGACAAACAAAATCAACTGGTAGAGCAGAATGTTGATGTTGCAGGACAGAATGGTTGTGGGATCGAAGAGGCCGTTATCTCGGAGGTAAAAGAATCGTGCCTGGACGATGTCGCTCACGAGGGAAAGCAGGTTGTACTGCGATGGAACATGGATCTCTTCGTCTGCTAGTGTTCGACAGACTCTGTCCCAGAAGTCATTCTCGCTATTGATGATAAAAGTGCTGAAGCAGCGGTCGCAAATGTAGAGTGTGCGACTGAGTCGATCCTCGATGATGGACTTGTCGACTGCGATTTCTGGAAAACCCCCTCCAAGCAGTAGCTCGACGTTGATGTTGTAATGGGCTTGGCCATAATCGTCAGGGAGAGAAAGACCCTCGATGCCGCGCAGCTGCTGCTGACAAGTCAACGGGGCCATGTTGACTGCGGAATCGTGGCGACGTTCCATTTGTGCTCGTAGTCGTGCTTGTGCTTGATGTGCTCGATGAGATCTCTGCTAAAGTCTGCGAAAGCTGATGTGTTGCGGAGGAGGAGGTTATCAGGCAGAAAGCGCAGGCTGAGGCATCTCATGGTAGCCCATGGGCCAAGATAGAGGCGTGCCTTCCGTTGTTCGTTATTGAACTGTTTACATTCAACGTTCGTTTGTAGGTTGTTCCTGCCAAACGGCCTCCACCACTCCGGATCACTGTGAATCATTGTCAGAGCGCAGAATCAGTATCGTGCTTGCAATTCTAGAGTGCACTTACATCCGACATCCAAAGCACGCGAACGGGATGTCTGGAGAGCGAAGCATGGCCTTGGATGTTCTTTTTATCCAGTCTGTTGTTTACTCTTTAGGGAAAGCCACGGAGAATCAACATGATAGTAGCCAAACGTCTTTAGCTGGATGACAAACGGCGCCGTGCTCAATACTCGCGCTATATACAATGCCTTCTGATACAGAGCGCCTCTTCGCTTGATCTCTACACTCGGTCATATCACTCTGAAAGTCCATTTGGCAGCTCTTATTGTCTAATCTCAGCTCCGATGGAAGCGAAATACGCACACTTTCTCTCCAAATCCCGACCTATCTTCTCCATCTTGGTCTTTCCGGCTGTTTCAAACACAATGCGCTGCTTTCTCTTCTCCGACCAAGTCTCCCATTTGACCGAGCCCTTGTGACGATGCTTGTTAGGGTCGTAGGAGCGAATGAAACTTGTCCAGTAGCCCTGGATGACCGGTATTACGGGTGCGTTCTCCTCGCCGTCGACGTAGCTGGCCGGTGGGTTGTCGCCTCCAAGCCCAACCCCGAAGATAGCGTGTACCTCGACGGTATGAGGAACTCCGAGGCCTTGAGCCATTTGTGCTGGGTCTTCGACGTTGTACCGATAATTCCAGGAGTCTGGGACCCCGTATTGAGTGAGGGCATTTGAGATGTAGATGCCTGGGCACATGTACCTCATCTGCCCGTACGCGTCGCTGACCTGTCGCCAGTAGCAGCCGGTATTAGGGCAGGTGTCGTTCTGATTTGGATACAAGGCGTTGATCTTATCCAACATCCCCAATGTCAAGAAAGGGAACTGTGTTTTGAGGAATTCGTCGCTTTGTGCCAGAGTTGCAGTGTTCGGCGGCGCAAACGACGTCCCGCCGTTGGTATCATCTCCCATGATGGCGGGTACCTTGATGAACTTTCCCTCTTCAAACAGATTGTAGGTGACATCAGGAATGAGATCGCCATCAATGACTGGTGTCCACATATATAGTGGCGGCGCCGGGCCTCCTGGATATGCGATATTGGTGTTGACGTCCTGTATCTCCTTGACCGTCTTTGATCGCATGCAGGCCAAGACGTCTTTGGTGCAACCGAGTCTGATGGCTAGGTTCTCGTATTGATAGAAGGACTCTTTGACCGTCAACACGGTCGCAAACGAAACAGACTCGGCCGCAACGGCGTGGAAAAGCCCTTCATCCTTGCCCCCAAAAGCACTGAGATGAAGGCTAACACTTGCAGCACCGGCAGAGTCCCCTCCCATGGTAACGTGGTTAGGGTCGCCACCGAATTTCGAAATGTGCTTCTGAACCCACTGCAGACCTTTGCGCTGGTCAAGAAGGCCGATATTGGGCGTGACTTCCTTCCCATCATTGAGAAAGCCATACACGCCGACACGGTAGTTAAGAGTAACCACAATCAAGTCCATGTCCCCAGTCTTGATGAGACCAGTCCCATTGACGCGAGGGTTCGAGTTGGAGTTGAAGCCGCCGCCTTGAATGAAGAAGAAGACGGGGAGCTTGTCCTTGCTGGAGGCGCCTGAAGGAGCAAAGATGTTGATGAATAGACAATCCTCGGATTCATCTGTTGCATTGCTGCCCGTTGCGAGGCATTCCTTTGCCCACTGACAATGCTGTTAGCGCCCAGCCCTCCAAATTTAGAGGATACCTACATCGCTAGCATCTTGAACAGCGGTGGTTCGAATAGGATCTTGAGGAGGCCTAAATCTTAGGTCCTTCAGAGGTGCCGCGGCGTATCGTACTCCAAGCCATTGCGTGACGCCATTTCCAAGATCTTTTCCCTTGTATTTGCTGTATCCGAGGTCAACAACAGGGTCAACCGCAGCGACGAAGGGGACTAGCAACGTAGTTGCCAATAAGAGGAATGAATAAAGCTCCATATTTGCTGCCCTTTGCACGGGTACAAGCGCACCAGGCACGAGTACCCGGTGTAGACAATGAGTATTTATACCAATCCACCACGGCTAACACGGCAGGTCCAAGACCGCCAGTATTTCTCCGCCCTTCACCCATGATCCAATATCCCCGGTCTATTTCTCCGAGTCATCTTCACGAGACCACCGGCTCCCAGACACGGATCGTCCGGGGTGCGGGGGAGGTTTTTGCGGGGGAGAGATCCGCAGACGAAAGCACCAGAATCGGCCTCATCCGAACCTCATTTGGGAGGCGGCCCATCCAGCTGGGCCCTCGAAAGCGCCGACATGATCCCGATAATAAGGTCGAAGGATCAAGTTTCGCGAGTCGTGCCGCGCAAACCTAACCCATTGCGGCCCGAGTGCAACGGGCGCCGACGTTGGACGGATATAAAACTGTCTCCGAAAGGTTGTCGGTTTAGTTTAACTTTAATTAATTAGTAAAGCACCACTCATGGTTGGCGGGTGCGTCACTCGGAGACGGGATCGGCAAGAGTGCTGTCGTACCAAACGATAGATCCCGAAGGCTTGAATTGCAAGTTAATATAATATACATTTCTCTGTGTGATATCATGCAATTGAGTGTCATATGTTGCCGTGTCTAGTGAGGGAAGTCTCGGTAATTCCGTACCAGCATGTTTCTGCAGATGGGTCAAGCTACTGGCTGGTCTGCTCATGGCATTGGAGACGTTTACAGCTATCTACACCCGTCAGCACCACACCTCTTCTAACACTCGAGACACATGGACCAGTTATCGGCAGTTTGTGCAATGACAAAAAGACAACAAAAATACATACAACACTCGGCATTCGCTGGTCGTCACCGACCCAACTACTACTCAAGCGCTCCTCAGCTTGACGACTGGAGAGCAAACGGGATCCTGTATTTTCTAAGGGCTATGGTCGTATGTGATGGGCTTCTCATGATGTCGACGTCTATAACCGTCCAACGACAAGACTGTGCAAAGGGGGAAGGGTCCCACTGGCCCTAATGATGTTCAGCTTCTCCCCGCTATGGGAGGGCCACCAAGCCATGAATGAGGAGCGCAGTTGATGATATCGCCGGTCACTATAGCTTATATCTTGATAACCACAAGGTTTGTCGAATAGAGTGGACGTCCACGACACGTGGACATCGCCCAGGTGCACCAATGGCGTTACACGGAATCAGCCTCGATGCTGTGCAATGGACTCGTCACTTGGCTTCACAGATGACATCAAACCTTCTCACATTTTCAGGAGGATTGCGATCCCAGTGACTCAAGCATCATGTGCGTCCGTTGATCTCTAACACGACGCATGGAAGTTGCCAGAAAGTATTGAGGTACATAGGTACCTACGCAACCGAGGCCCAAGGACAAGACCAGCCAAGGATTAAAGAAGTATTCGGACTCCAGGTCCGTTTCACGGTGGCTTTCTCCAGCCGCAGATGTCATTTCCTGCAAACCACTCTGTCGGTAAGAGCTCGTAGATGCCTGTACACAAGGATTACATCATTCGCGCATCAAACTGCTGAATAGCAAGTTGGAGAAATCCATGTCGCACCGACATTGAACAAAAAGCACCTTTATGGAGATATACAGGGAATAATCCAGGTACAAGTACGCGTCAATCTTGCCGCTCGACTTGGGTGAAATCTACCAAATTGATAAGTTAGACAACTGGCTCTTGGCTGATCCCAGGATCTGCGATCAAATAACTTGGCTTGCAGAACCAAGTTTTCCAACCGGAGGTGAAACTCCGGCAATCCTTACCAGGCTCGAACATGACACTTCGCGAACGATTGGTTTGCTCTCTCTGCTGCGAGCGCTGGTCTAGGGTAATTTTTACGTCGGTGAGACGTCAGAGTGTACGATCGGTGAGGCCAAGGTGAGAGTGCCAGGACATGGTGAAGTTGAAATATCACCGATGCCAGAAGGTAAGAGCCTCATCGGTTTCATCCTCTTTTGTGAAGTAACAGCGGTTCTCTTGAGTATTTCATGATTAAAATTGACCCTTCAACAATTATAGGACTATGTCTGCCCTAGTACTTAGACGAGCGACTCTCAGAGCGCCATTGTTACTCGAGCTTCAAAGGGTGAGTTGTCCGATTGCCAAGCCCATTCGTCAGCGGGCAATCCACACGCCGCAAGATACCAACAGCAAGCCCATGAATCCCGACCCTAAAGAGAATCCTGCCAACGAACTGAAACTACCACGAGACATAAATGTCGGCCGAAAACGATTTTCCGATTTTGATCTCGCGGGCAAGGTCTTTGTCGTAACCGGAGGTGCTCAAGGGCTTGGTCTGACTCTGGCCGAGGGTCTTGTCGAAGCAGGAGGGAAGGGTATGCAGACAGTCCACTCACAAGAAAAGAGCACTATGAACTGACAAATGCATTAGTTTACTGTCTAGATCGTGCAGAGTCCCCTGATGAAGGGTGGGACGAGGCTCAAAAGCGTGTTGTTCCTGAATGGGGTGGCTCGCTACACTACCGGCAACAAGACGTCAAGAAGGACAAGGCTCTCGACTGTCTCATGGCTTCCATAGCCGAGGAGAACCAGGGTCTCGATGGTGTCATTGCTGCAGCGGGTATCCAGCAGATCACGCCAACAGTCGACTACGAAGCCAAGGATGTCGCCAACATGCTTGCCATAAACTACACAGGCGTGCTAATGTCGGCCAAGTCAGCAGCCAAGCAAATGTTCAAGTACAAGCGTCGCGGCAGTATCTGTCTTATCGCCAGTATCTCGGGCATCAAGGCAAACCGAGGTCTCATTTCTCCTGTTTACAACTCATCCAAGGCGGCCGTTATCCAGCTTGCGCGGAATCTAGCTATGGAGTGGAGTCCGATCAAGAAGGATGGAACAGGCGGCATTCGCGTCAACTGCATCAGCCCTGGTCACATCATGACTCCGATGGTCAGGAAGAACTTTGATGAAGTGCCTGGTTTGCGCGACGAGTGGGAGAGGGAGATCATGATGGGGCGGTTGGCGGAGACGCAGGAGTTTAAAGGGGCGGCGCTGTTCTTGCTGAGCAATGCGAGTAGCTACATGACTGGAAACAACCTGGTGATCGATGGAGGGCATTCTTCCTGGTAGGACACTGGCGGAACGAACATAGACTTCTCTGGATGATGTTGGAGGGCTCGAGAAGAGATCCTCTGTTGAACATGAGGGTACAGAGGTATAGTAGAAGGCTGATAGGACTGTATGCGACTACTAAGGAGGTACGAGACGAAATGTTGGGTCGGCTTAGGGCATTTCTATTTAACCTTTTCTCATTAGACAATTTCTGTTCAATCTCTGGTAGAGTGACTTGAGGTCTTCTCATTGTTCAGACGCCCCTTTATCACCTCCAGCTTCATTCAGTGGTGCATGTTGTTGTTCTACTCGACTCCTCAGTGGGCCTTAAAATTGCAGTGAAAAAGGAAGTTGGCCAACCGTACGTGGGCTCTGCTTTGCCAAGCCCATGTGGCGCCAAGTGCCGCCAAGCCAATGGGTCCGATCGACTCATACAATCCCGCTGCATATATATGTCTGACTGGGTTCCAGCTCTTAGATAAGGTGAGAGCCCCTTTAGAGCTAAGTAGGTTTCGATGGTCCTTTACCATATATGGGTTGCTCTAAATTTCCTGGGCTTAGTCTGTTCAACAGGCTCTTGAGGGTTAAAACTTAGAAGTAGTTTTTCGTAGGATCTAGAGACGTTGAGGGTGCACGGAACCCATTATAAAATACTGAGATCAAGATTCTTATTAATGATACCGAGTAATAGCTAAGATTATCTTGATAAAAGCTTCATCATAGATTACCATTAGTGTTTCATCATTTTGTCATTTCGCACTTATTCTCCTCGGGTTACCTATTTTCCTAATGCTTTACTTAGCTATTACCTTGGTCGGAGGGCATAGCATTAGCTCAACCGGTACAGTACCGTTTCACTTGTGTAAGAAGATCTTGTGTCGATTGTTCAATTAACTTCTATCTTTACAGTTGTGCAAGCTAGTATGAAGCTCTATTAAACATTACAGGCGTGTTTGTGCTTATTCGAGCACCAAATCGAGCCACCACGACCTTTCCCACAATCCTGGGCTTAGACCACGAAATGGATGCGTCTTAAGTATGTCCCAAACGAACAGAAACAGGGTCCCCAAAGAGATCAGAAGCTCGTCCACCATACTTAGTTGGGTCAACTTCGTAGAAGACCACATCAAAGTACCCAAAGCTTCATCCACCTTGCAGTCTAAATCCTTGGCAAATTAGTCCAAGTTCAGACTAACAATGGCATAAGGGTATCTGCCCAGTGGGACTCACCAAGTTCGTGATCTATGCAATCGGCGGGCCACCTCGAGTCACCCATCAGCATCAAAAAGACGTCTTCCAGAAGACTCAGTAAGACTTCTGTCGCTTCGTCCCACCCATGGCAGGTCCGCCGGGGGCAGGTCGGGACTTGGAGGCGACCTTGCGACCTTCCTCGATCAGAGTGTCAAGCGCAGACTGAATGCTCCGAAGGCGACCGTCGCGGCCCCAGTCGACGATGTTGCGGACATACTTGCGGAACTCGATAAACTCTTCAGGCCGCTGCAGGATGAAGCTGCTGATCTTTTGCATATGGGTGAGCTTTTCTTGCTTCCACGAGATGTACAGGCGGGCCTCGGTTCCGTTCATGGCGATGCTGAACGAGGCACTATCGAGCTGGCGAACCTCTTCGCGGTTGCAGCGGCGAAGCTGCTCGTTGAGCTGCTCTCCGACGTTGACGCAGGCTGCAGACGCTCCGAGACACTGGTTAGTCGCTACCTAGAGACTACCATTGCTTGAAGGTCCATCACCCTTGAACTCAATGGCGAAGAAGGGGCAAAGGAGGCCCTCACTGTTGGCGACAGCGGAATTGCCAGTAGTGCTGATCTGAGTGCGCTGGTTGTTCGAGAATGCCTGAGGGCGATTGTAGCCATAAAGCATGTCGGGAACCGGGTTGCTCAGTTTATGCTGAGGGTTGGCAACGGGAAGAGTGGCCTTGTTCATAGGGATCCGGTCACTTCGCTTGATCTGGTCATCTCGACCGGTTCGAGGAGCGATGTTGTTCCGGAAGAACTCCTCAACTTCGGCCTCGCTAGCCTCCATCTCCATGGCGTACAGGTCGGCGTTGTTCTCGACAGTGTTGGGAGAGGGAAGGGGAGACTCGCGGTCTCTCTGAACGGAAGTGACCAGAGTCGAGATGTGTCGAGGGAGTTGGTGTCGTGAATCACGAAGGTAAATATTGTTCTCGGCCAGGTTCGTGTCTCTGTATCGAGGGTGCTCGACAAGAGGGCCAGAACGGTTGGTACTAGCCGTGACAGCAGGAGAGCCGCGTCCAGCGGATTGACCAGGCTGACCTCCATGAAGAGATGGGAGGGGAGTAGGAACTTGGCCCCGGCGGTTGGGAGGAGGCATCATTGGAGGAGCTGATTGAACCTGTCTGGAAGAAGCCGGCTTTGTAGGTGCAAGAAACTCGTCAGAACGGCACAGCCTCTCGCGGTCAAGTTCAAAAGGATAAACTACTTCAAGCCAGTCACCAACCCGTTCAATTGGTTGGGTGGATGGCTGAGAAGAGGTCAAGTTCTCTAATAGAGCGACGGTTGAATGCGTCACCGGGCGAGGAGTAGGCTGATGGATCATCTAATTGTTAAGCATGTTAGCAAAGCTTTAATGAGGGAGTATGGGGATGGCCTAAGACTAGACCTAGGGTTAGACGAAAGAGAGGTAAGGCACATACAGGGCTGCAAAGAAGCTGACGGCCCTGCTCTTGGTGGCGGGCTCTCTTGACAGCCGGCGAAGGCGAAGACGAGGCAGAGAAGGAGCGCTTGTTGGAGCGACCAAGTGTCAGGGGATGATCAAGTTCTAGGCCTACACCATCCATGATGATAAAAAAAGAAGAAAGGAGAAGAAGAAGAGAGAGTGTGAAGAGGAGGAGAAGAAGTTGAGCTTTTGTAGTCAAGCAGCGATAGCGTGCACTGCCAGCCAGCTGGCAAGCCCAACTCTGTCAGGAGAGAAAAAACTGGGGGGAGGTTCCTGTGCATGTGCGCGCTTATGTAAGGGCGAGCATCTGTTTGAAGCTTTTGGGCCAGAATATTTTGGGATGATAGGTGATGCGATGGTTCGGGTTGGTGTAAGTGAGGGACAGTGCGGGCAATGACGTTCTACATGGTCTGCACGGCCTAAACACAAGGTAAGAGCTTTGCTCAGCTCATCTCAAATTCACTAAATATTTAGACAATCATTAGTCCTAGTTTCAATAGCAGCTTTGATGGTATTTTAGAACCCATGATGAGGAACTTAAAGACTACGGCGAAGCTGAATGCTTGGCTGATAAGTCATTAAAGTACAACAGCTGCCCAACTCGAGACTCGCTATTGGACGCCAACCAACACTGTGATTTCTGCAACACTCCTTGTTGGCAAGCCATCTTCGTCGTATCCTAAACCAAAAGGGTCTTGAAGCAGTGAATCATTGCTATTGAGATTAGTGAGCCTCGGCGACAGCAACAAAGGCAGTGCAGACCTCTTTCAACATTGGCGTAACACTCCTTGAAATGGATCAAAGACGAAACTGCTTTGCCGGCTACTTCATTCGAAGCTCGGGCACAACCTGATCGATGAGAGCTTGCATTGACAAACGAAAGTTGCCGCTCGATAAACATTCGACTCGCATGATGCCTCGGCCCGCACCGCACCGTATCCACTCGGTAGAACCCTACTAGCTCGAATAAAAGGCCGATGACCACCAGTCCTGAAATTTCCCTCCTCTTTCGTATTTTCAGCCTTATCACCACGACAGATCTCAAAGTTGCCATCTGACAGCTGAAGCTAATCAACAGCTATGACGTCGGTCCGCTTTCGGCCGAGCTGCCCGGCAGCCGGATCAGCAGCCCAAGCGCCACCAACTCCCCCCACCCACGCCCTAAAAAAAATGCCCGGCCCCGCCATAAGCTCAGCGCGATTCGACCTCGTCATTGCTGGTGACTCCGGCGCTTCCGCAGCTTGGTCACATTTTGTTCCTGCGGTTGCAGCTCCTCGTTCTCGGTTTTTTTCTTCTCCAACCAACCCCGGACGTTGACCGGACGGA